>MU134484.1:106344-161900 GCA_015039355.1 Ramaria rubella
GAAAATGTCAATGAAAACCAAGATTGTCCTTACATTTTTGTGGCATGAAATCAACAAGTAAATTCATTATTTCTCACATTTTACATCCATTTCCCATGCCTATAATTGTGAAATATGTATCAGATTTTCAGGTCTGAAAACTTGATAAAAAAAGCAGCATTTTTGGGAGATTTTTCAACCAGAACAGTGAATGAATAATCTGTAAGGAAAAAGCATTTTTATCACATTTTTTACAATAAAAATCTGCTCATGCCCCCAGTGTCAGAAATGCGTGGAATATTGGATGAGTTGGAGATCCGAGATCCAAAGACTGATCTATATGGGCATTGGCTTCAACTTATGGGTTGCGCCCTCTTGGATTTCTAGTGCCCTGGTATTTTGGATTGAGACCAGACGGAGGTGTTGGAGTTCTGATGATTGGGTCTATTCAGAAAGGATCAGCGATGAATAGTTCATTGAGACTTATCGGGGATGAGCAGAAGTTTCAGGTATTCGGATTGGAATAACCAATGCGGGAAGGGATAAGGCTAATGATAAATGAATATTGAGTAAGGATTTTGGCTTTACGGAAAAGTGAGTGTAATCAATGAATGGGCTTTGAAATGTCGAGAATGTCGGAATCAGAGTAATTGGAATAATTGGAATAAGGATTGAAAGACTTTAAGGCTTGTTATGGATGAGACTTGGAGTAATGAAGGTGTAATAAGGGATATAGTGATATAAGAATGATAAGGTATATCGGGTACAACAGGATATCGCAGGTTGTAGCGAGATAACAAGTTTCAACGAGATATAACGAAGTGTAATGAAAATGTAACAAAAATATACAAGCTAAAGAAGGCTTGAGCAAGGAGAGCATATTTAAAGGAACATGCGGAATTCCAAAATCAGAAACAGAAAGATAAGGGAGTGATATGGAGTTCCAGAATCAGAGCAAATACAGAAATCGAGATAAGACGTACAGGGATAATAAAAATAGGATCGTGACTGAGAATGATAAATGGGGCATATCGGAAATAAGCGGAAAGGGCTTATCGGGATGCGGCGTCAGAACAATGGAAGTCAGATCTAGGATCTAACACTTATGCAGTGCCCACCTCAAGACCACCACCATCTACTCCACTGCTCAAGATCACCAACAGCCTTGTTTATTTTATGTAATATATACCTTTTCTTGAACTCTATA
This sequence comes from Ramaria rubella, assembly GCA_015039355.1. Lineage (NCBI taxonomy): Eukaryota > Fungi > Basidiomycota > Agaricomycetes > Gomphales > Gomphaceae > Ramaria > Ramaria rubella. The sequence goes on from MU134484.1 coordinate 107,531, forward strand.
ATTTAAGTAACCTTTAAATACATTTTTAAATATAATTTTGGATTTAACCTGCAGGTATACCTGTGAACGGCAGGTATCTGCACCTGGCAGACGGATACCTGGAGCACGGATGGTGGTCCGGGTGCAGGTCCGGTCGTCAGAAATTGAAATACCTGTGAGCTCAGGTGCAGGTCATCCACGGGTGCATCTGTGTCATGCCTTATGCAGCCAGATTTGATGACGTATACAACTCCCTTATCAGGGAGTGTGCAAAACAACAGGACATTTCAATGGATGCCCTTGATGGATAAGTGTTTTGAATCCATCAAAGCACTAGCATGTAAGGCTCCAATCTTGAAGCCTATAAATCACACTAGTTCAGAACCCATTTGGGTTGTGACGGATGGCTCCAAGTCTGGAGTCGGAGCAGTTTATGGACAAGGTTCGGACTGGACAACTTGTCGTCCAGCAGGGTTTCTTTCAAAGAAACTCAGTCCTGCACAACAGTGTTACAAAATGCATGAGCACGAGACAATCACTATCCTAGAAGCACTTATGAAGTGGGAGGATAAGTGACTGGGTTGCCAGTTCACACTGGTGACAGATAACAAAGGTCTCGAATACTTCAAGACACAACAGCATCTGTCCGACAGACAGGTGCGCTGGTGGGAGTTCTCTCCTGATTCAACTATACCATGGTACATGTACCTGGGGTGGAGAACAAGGTAGCCAACTGTCTGTCATGCTACTATGAGTAAGCAGGGTGAAAGTCACCCCATGGAAGAGTATGTCAATGCAGATGCACAGCTAGGTCCAGAAGAAGAGATCCTCTCAATGGATCAATTTGTAGAAATACAAATGGCTGCAGTGTGACAGTTGCAGCTAGGGCTGTCCATGAGTCTACCCATGGATCACCTGGGCTCGGATCTGTGGGTATTCTCATTTTCAAACCCTATACTCAGATCCACATGGTTATTGCATCCAAACCCATGGATCCAAACCCACGGGTTTCCGACTACTCGTGGGTTGATCCATGGGTATATGTTATTCGTTTCTAGCAGGCGTAGGTAGCTACGTATTGACACTCATTTCTAAAATTTATTTTGTATTTTTTATCTAATTTATTGGGGTCTGTAGAGGCCCCACAATTTTTGTTGCACCAGCAGCTTGAGCTTATATAGCTCCGCTGTTTGTTGTGCTTTGTAGGTCACATGACTTAAAAAAACCTCGTTCGAGATGAACCTTATTTTATTTCGAACAAGGTTCATCAAGTCACATGACCTGAAAAGCACAACAAACAGTGGAGCTATATAAGCTCAAGCTGCTGGTGCAACAAAAATTGTGAGGCCTCTACAGGCCCCAATAAATTAGATACAAATACGAAATAAATTGTAAAAATTAAGGTCATTGCATAGCTACCTACGCCCACTACAATCGCACGCCACGGATCCCAAATACCCGTGGGTTTTAGGCAGAATCCCAGAATCCATACCCAGATCCATGTGGGTATTGCCCTCTGGGTACTCAATACCCATAGGATCCTTACCCATGATTTTTCCCATAGATCAACCCACAGGTACCTGTGGGTTGATCCGGACTCATTGACAGCCTTAGTTGCAGCAATTACAAGATGTGATGGAGCAGCATGGCACTGACATGCAGCAGATGAAGCGAGCAGGGGAAGTACCTCCCACACAAGTGGAAGGTAATGAGGAGGATGATGTACTAGCTACAGCATCTGGTGCAGACTCAGAGAGTCTACGCTCATGCATAGAACATGAGTTTGACCTGAAACGAACCATAGCCAATGGCTATGGGACAGATCCAATACTCAAGAAAGTATTGGAAAATCCTGAAGCTCGCCCCGGATTCAGGGTGAGAAATGACTGGTTTGGACAAAGAACCAGTTCAATAAAGACGTTGTGTGTCTTCCCCGGGAAGTTTTTTCCAAGGGGAGGAGAATGGTTCAGATAATTATTGATCATGCACATAAAGTAGTTGGCCATTTTGGGCAATTAAAAACTGACAAGTACATCAGGTGATTGTACTGGTGGTCGGGAATGGCAGCCAACATAGAGTTGTTCTGTGGATCCTGTGCAGCCTGTCAGGCTGCAAAGAAGGATAATAGACTACCAGCAGGGTTGTTACATACCCTGCCGATACCTGATAGACCATGGTAGTCTATTGGAATGGACTTTGTTGGCCCATTGCCAGAATCAAAGGGTCATGACTATTTATTAGTCGTGATTGACAGACTCACGTCTATGGTGCATCTAGTGCCAACTACAACGAGAGTTACAGTGCAACAAGTCGCATGGTTATACCTCAAAGAGGTAATACGCCTGCATCGAGTACCTGAGTCGATCATCTCGGATCGTGACTCCAAATTCACCTCCATATTATGGAGAGAATTGCAGCGAATAATGGGCACAAAATTGCTCATGCCCACAGCATTCCACCCACAGATGGATGGAGCAACAGAACGAGCAAATTGTTCTGTAGTGCAGAGTGATCAGAAGGATTGGGCCAAGAAATGCCCAATGGTAGAATTTGCACTGAACAGTTCAGTCAGTGCAACCACAGGAAACACACCATTCAAATTGAATGGTGGATACTTGCCCCATATTGGGCAAGGATTATCAGTGGATACTACCTTCAGAGGAGTACAGCAGTTCACACAACAAGTGTTGTGGAACCTGATTGATGCTCACAATGCAATCATTGCGAGTCAAGTACAGCAGACAGATGCTGCGAATGCCAGATGCCATCAGGGAATGATGTACAAGGTTGGACAGCTAGTATATCTGTCTATGAAGAACCTGTCCTTACCTAAAGGACAGGCAAAGAAACTAGTGCCCAATTATATTGGGCCATATCAAGTTGTAGAGGTGTACAACTCCACATCCAATGTGAAACTTGAATTACATCCAGAGCTCATGGCTTGGAGAATACATCCAAAGTTTCATGTGAGTCTAATCAGACCGCATACACCCAATGACAACAAATGATTCCCTCATTGCAACGTAAATTATATTTATGACTTTGGGAAGGAAAATGAACCAGAATGGTTTGTGGATGAGATCATCGCTCATTGCTAGACTCCAAGTTGGAGTTACAAGTATGATGGACATTAGGAGATGTCACCTGGGAGGCACTCTCTGCCTGCAGAGAGTTAGAAGCACTAGATGCTTATCTAGAGCTGAAAGGAGTTAGGATGCCACATGAGCTTCCTAATCATGCCTATAAGGCATGATAATGACAAGGATTGAGTCCTTTAATAAAAGGACTCGACATGAACATAGTTCATGCCTGCGATTCGCACGATGCAATGCTGTCATGTGAATTGATCATGTGAAGCGACAGGTGTGCTCGCCTTAACTTTAAGCAATGATTTTATTGCCGCTTTAAGGCTCTTTGCCACCCACTACAACACCCACACCAGTACGAGTGTACTAGAAATCTCCACATGGACGCTGAAGCGTCCCATACACAGCACCCTGCAGAGGCACTACCTAGTGCCTCTGAGTAATTTGCTATGCTCCAAAAGGAGCAGAGCTGGACAGTGCATGGCATCAAGGATGCCATAGCTATTGTCCATTGCAACTCCTGTCTGGAGTGTAACACCTACATGCAGCACTTGCTGCAAGCCACCAAGTTGCGGCTTATAGATCCTTGAATGTGTGACATTGAACACGCATTAAAAGTGGCATGGCCACCTTTTCTGGCTGAAATGGCACATCCTTTTATTAAGGACACTGTATCTCTTACAAAGAGGAAACACGTGAGCTCCATGCAGAGCTCGATAAGTTACATGCTGCCCTCAACAAGGAGAGGCAACGAAATCGTGAGATGGCAGATAAATTATCTGCCATGAAGTTGACGCCACCAGCACCGACTATAATTGATCTGACCTCCATTCCAGATTCGATGACAGACTCAGTGAGTCCATCTACCCCAACTACCGGTGCCTCACTGGTAGGACCAACACGATCTGGTTGCAAGACCACATCCAAGCAGTGAGCGTTAGTGGTGCCGTAACCCGCATCGCTGAATGCCTGCGTCTCCCCTGCCATAGGCGACCCAACTGCAATGCAGATGGGATTTCTACCCCACCCACTGGGCAAGGCACCCCACGGCGGTGCAGACTAGTCATCGACCCACAGAGTGGTTCGACACATGCTCCCTCAACAACCCTAGGTTTGTTGAGCTGCTCACAATAGCGTGTGCGACATTCACAATGTCATGCAGCATGCCATCATCAAGCATGCTGACCGAGAGCAATGACTAGCCACTCGAACGCCAGCATTTGAGATCACGCACGATACACCTCCCAATCTTCAGGATGTGTTGCGCACCATCGAATACTCCCCAGAGGGAGTATCGCCTGCTATATGCAGGAATGGAGATAACACCCTCAATTTGGAGGATGTTGACATTTGGGTCTGGCTCAAACTAATTAAGCCAAAGAAAGACAGTCTCATCTTTCTGCAAAAGCTCATGGAACTGTTAACAGTCCGTGGCAAATGGGCTGAGCTCACTGGCACATACTGGCAGCAAGACCTACTGACACTGTTATCCACCAGCATTGAACTCACCTTCAAGTGGAAACACCCTCCTGAGAGCACATCCCTCCATGAACTAGCCCAATGGATAGGTGTACATGCAGGGGTAGACCCCGCTAGGGCTCTAGTCAATATAGAGCCCTACTTCGTGCGCAAGCAGAGTAAAATCTGCTATAACAAAACCACACAGAGGGTTCTCGACACCTGCAAAGGCCAGACATTCACCAGCCTTCATCTACCTATGCCCTCTCATCCCCCCGGCTACTGGGGAGAACCATCCACATCTGACAACAATTCATCATTCAACAGATGAGGTGGAGGACCACCCCATTCGAAGGCACATACAGACGTGCCGTCGATGGAAGTCTCCGCACCAACTGCTCCCCCACCTGCATCTGCTATCACAGTGGATGACAACACTATGGAAGTCAACCCAGCCAACTCTATCTACTATGACAATACCGTTGAAGTAGCTACGCAGTCATCTTCAACTGTGCCTGCACCAGTATATACTGATCCTCCATCAGCATAAAGTTATCCAAACCTCCTGAGGTTCGGTCTGTGGGGAGGATGTAAGAATGTATATTCTTATAGTAGCATATATGCTACTATCTAAGGTATATAAGTCACCAGAGTGACTCATGGGTTGTATTATATAAGCCACCCACTAGGGGCACTTGTAGATAGTGGACAACTATACAGTTGTCCACAAGTAATTAGATAAGCAAGAACCTTTACCTGTAACTACACAACTGCAAATACCAATACTACATATTGGCTCAGTCTGCCCTGTGTGAACAGTAAGGAACCCTTACACAAGGGGTTTCATCCTGTGGAGACCCCAGAGCAGTGAGCCCTGCAAGATCTTCCAATGTGAGTTCCCCATCTGGATCATATGATGGCTGATCAAAGTACTTCCAGTACAATCCAAAGATGTCTGGGGCTGTCTGGATTTGCTCCTGCACATGCAAGCAGACCCTTGTGTGGGGCCTGTCATGGACCTGTTCATGGCCTGGCAGGCCCTCCCCATTGTTGATACTCACGAGCTCTCCACCCCCAGGAAGTATGTCCTGGTATCTTGCAGGCAACCTGCACACCTGGTGACCCCAAGGAACACTGTGTGGCCCATCCACCTGAAACTGGCTGTCACTATGCATGCCAAGCAGGCTCTCAGCTGCAAAAGGCATGAGGCCCTCAGGCTCATCACTTGCAGGGGGGGATTCTGGACATCCAGCACCAGTTACATGGGCATGGGTGTCAATGCCATTCCCCCCTGGGCCATCACCATGATTGCAACTAAGCAGAGCTTCATCCCTGGATCCTTTGCCCATCAATGCCACTTCTGGTTTGTCCCCCTGCCCAGTCATTTCAGCCTTTGCATTAACACTCTCCAAGAGCATACACATACCCTCTCTACCTCAGACATTCCCCACCCCACCAACCCTTCCTGATTGATTGGTGGAGGACCTGGAAGCAAACCTGAGGGTCCTCCCTCCACATTCTGTTGGTTTACTTTTGGAAATGAATCCAAAAGACAGTGGGTAGCAGTGTTGTTGTTGCATGGCTACTAACACTGGTGTTCAGCTCAGTGTGCTTCACTATCAGCAGCAACAAAGGTAGAACAAAGATGTAGATGAAGACATAGCAGTGACGGTGGTGATGATGTAATACAATGACATAAGCGAAGATGAGATACAACAGCAAATGTCACATGATTGACAAAGTTGGCCTTGATATAGACATAGTAGTAGAAGTAGACTTAGAAGACTTGGACTTGAGACTTAGACAAGTGAATACAACTGAAAGAGGTGAATTGGGGTACACTAAAGCAAACAGGCCTTATATACATGAGCAGAACAACAAATGATGTGAGTATACCATATAATGATGTCATTGACAGCAGACAGGAAAAATGACAAATGGCGAGAGGCAGAAAACCAAAACAGCAAGGTGGTTTGTAATAGAATGGAAAAATGAGTCAGCTGGTCAAAGAGATGAAAGGAAATGTGGCAGTGAATTGGAAATAGAAGCCAGAAATAGAATAGAAGTGAGTCACAGACAATAGACCATGTGGAACAATTGGAAATAGAAGTACAAGAAAGAAGTGAGTGAGTCATGTGAAGAAAATGAGTCATGGCCATCCAATAGGATTCCAGTTGATTGTCAAATATCTCCGAGGATGAGTAAGAGAGTTACTTGACTTGAAGATGATTCAGAAACATGTGAACCAATCACAACACTTGGATACAAGTCTCCTCCAGAGAGAGAATGAAGATGAGTCCTGCTTGATGAAGTCCTTGGGCACATAACCATAGCAAATCTCTGTCCCTGGTCCAAACTCTTTGATATCCCAATACTTCCTGACACTGGGGGCATGAGCATATTTTTAGTGTAAAAAATGTGATAAAAATGCCTTTTCCTTACAGATTATTCATTCACTGTTCTGGTTGAAAAATCTCCCAAAAATGCTGCTCTTTTATCAAGTTTTAGGACCTGAAAATCTGGTACATACTTCACATTTCTAGGCATGGGAAATGGATGTAAAATGTGAGAAATAATGAATTTACTCATTGATTTCATGCCACAAAAATGCAAGGACAATCTTGGTTTTCATTGACATTTTCAACAGAAAAGAACCAAAATTTATCCAAGATTTCATAGTAGAAAAAAGGTGAGAAAATTAGTAAAATATATGAGATTTTCATGAGATTTTTCAAAACTATTAGCCAATGAATAATCCAACATTTTTCTTCAGTTTTTGCAAGGAAAAACCTGATGGATAAATGTTTATCCAATGGATAATCATTCACCCATAGGCAATATATAACAAGTTTTCTGAACCGAAAAGGCAATGAAAAAGTCAATGGATAAGAGTTTATCCCTTGGATAATCATTCTTCCATATGGGGTAAATGTTCTGCCTATGGCAGAATGATTATCCAAGGGATAAACTCTTATCCATTGACTTTTTCATTGCCTTTTCGGTTCAGAAAACTTGTTATATATTGCCTATGGGTGAATGATTATCCATTGGATAAACATTTATCCATCAGGTTTTTCCTTGCAAAAACTGAAAAAAAATGTTGGATTATTCATTGGCTAATAGTTTTGAAAAATCTCATGAAAATCTCATATATTTTACTAATTTTCTCACCTTTTTTCTACTATGAAATCTTGGATAAATTTTGGTTCTTTTCTGTTGAAAATGTCAATGAAAACCAAGATTGTCCTTGCATTTTTGTGGCATGAAATCAATGAGTAAATTCATTATTTCTCACATTTTACATCCATTTCCCATGCCTAGAAATGTGAAGTATGTACCAGATTTTCAGGTCCTAAAACTTGATAAAAAAGCAGCATTTTTGGGAGATTTTTCAACCAGAACAGTGAATGAATAATCTGTAAGGAAAAGGCATTTTTATCACATTTTTTACACTAAAAATATACTCATGCCCCCAGTGTGAGTACAATATGATGCCAACCATTTACTGGTTCATAGTTTGGGTCAAAACCAATGACGTAGAAGGGTCCATGGAAGACAGGGTCAAATACCCATATGCAATCGTGAACATGATAAGGAGGATAGGAGGGGAATATTCAGAAAGGGCCTTCAGGAGATTCAATGTAGAGAGGATAATACCAATGATACATGGCACAGAGGAGGATTGGATGAATGAGCATCAAGGGGAGAGAGTTGATTTGGAAGCTTGATTTGTGGTCCAATGTGTATGTCTGGCTTTGTGATCATCCAGAAAGAATCATGGGACTCGATGGCATATTGAAATAGAATAGATGAAGATAGAATGAGTGTGGAGATGATGTATCTGGCAGACTGGAGGTAGCACAGCAGATGATGGTCTGGTGAAAGATGATGAGGATAGGTGTGTGTGCAGTGAGCGTCTTTTATGGAGTAGTAGGTGAATTGAGTATCATGCTGGTCACCACCAGCTGGCAACATGAGACAAATGTGAGCTCCAGCTGCTTTTCACCTGAACAACAGTGATTGAATTGACAATGACAGGGAACTGCAACATTTGGTCATCCTTGCCTACATGACACACAATTTCATACACTACCTGAGTGTCAGACCATTCTGGACATCTTCTGTAATGAGTTTGGGTATAAGGAGCTCGATGTGGTGTGAATGTACAGGAACGGTAGCTCAGAGGAATTCCTAGGCCAGCTGGAATTGCATGGTGCAAGGATCAACACCAAGTAGTCACTCATCTGCTTCATACAGGCTTGGCACTGACCATATGCAGGGCTGCCCCACCTCTGGACCCAGAAGCTGTAAGGGAGAAATGTGAAGCCTCTGTCAAGGCACTTAGGCCACACAAGATTCATGTATACATGTTTCACACCCCTGATAGGAATATTCTTCTCGAGGTCACCCTTGCTATTGTTAATCAGTTATACAAGGAAGGCCATTTGTCAGTTACCCTAGAGTCCTAGAATCTGAGGCTACCATTTTTGCTGACATCCCATGACATGCCAACAGTGAACAGTTTGGTCTTTCTAATTTCCTCAGCTTGTTACAGACTGGATTCAGATGTAGGTTGGATTGGGTTGGAACTCTCCTTGACCGTAGTGATGGATGCAGTTCAGCTCAAACTGATTCGTACCAGTTCAGTTCCAGTTCAGTTCAATGAACTGAACTGATAAATGAACTAAACTGTGAGCTGGTTCCAGTCAAAATCACCAGACCAGCTCAGATCAATCTTGAACTGGTTCAAAAGTGCCTGTGAGCCGGCACCCACATGACATGTCACAGGCGACTGTGCCACACACCACACTACCACCACCACCTCCCTTCATCACCACCCTGCCACCACCACCTTTCAGTCACCACCACACCACCACTGCCATCATCAACAGCCCCACCACACCACCACCATCCCCACCCCCATGCCCGCCACCACCCTCACCAGCACATGTGCACTCGTACCTGCATCCCCACCACCTTTGTCACACCTACACACATATTTAGTCCCACCCACATGTATATAGTCTTTAGAGTAGAAAAATAAATTTTATTTTATTATGGACGTTTGAACCAGTTCAGAACTGGCTCAGAGCCAGTTCTGAACTGATGTGTGAGCTGAACTGATTGTGAACTGAACTGTGAGCTGGTAATTGGCAAATCATCAGTTCAGTTCATGAACTGAACTGAACAGAAATGAACTGCATCCATCACTACTTGACTGGAATCGAAAAGTCACGATATTTGGAAATGCACGGAATATTGGATCATTCAGAAATTGGAGATCCAAAGCTGATCTACATGGGCATTGGCTTCAACTTATGGGTTGTGCCCTCTTGGGTTTCCAGTGCCCTGGTATTTCAGACTTGAAAACCAGATGGGATTATCGGAGTTCCAATGGTCGGGTCTATACAGAAAGGATCAGTGACAAACAATAAGCTGAGACTTATCAGACGATGGAGAGGAGCGGAAGATTTTGAATATTCAGGATTTGGAATAATCAATGCAGAAGAGGAATAGGGGTAACAATAAATGAATATCAAGTGAGGTTTCAGCTTTACGGGAAAGCGAGTATAATCAAAAGAGTGGATTTTGGAGTGTCGGAAATGTTGGAGTTGGAATAATTGGGATACCGATATAATGATCAAAGGTGTAAGACTTGATACAGATAGAATTGGGTGTGATGAAGTGTAATAAAGGATATAATGAGATAAAGGGTTTAACAAGATATATCAGGTTCTAATGAGTATAACAAGTATAATCAGAATTAAACAAGATATATGAGCTAAGGAAAGCTTGAACAAAGAAAAGAATATTTAAGAAATATGCGGAAATCCAAAAATTAGAAACAAAGAGATAAGAGTGCATGATACGGAGTTCCAGATTCGGAGTGAATACGGAAATTGTGATAGAACATACGGGGATAAGATCAAGATGGATTGTGACTAAGAATGATAAAATGGGGGTATATCGGAAATAAGCAGAGAAAGGCTTATCAGAATGCGGAAAACATCAGGATAACGGAAGCCAGATCTGGGATCTAACACAGCTATGAGGTTGCTGAAGTGTACACACTATGCAAAGAGCGTGGATGGATCTTGCCAACTTTGTATCAGGGCAGTTATAACCTTTTCATGACAACTATCAAACCCAAGTGAGTCTCTATATCATTGGCATGCCAAGCACTCCTGAGTTAGACTAGGCTAATCCCCATGCTGAGAAAGTATGGCATTCGCTCTACAGTGTTTAGTCCTTTAGCATCATTCCCTGTTCTAATTTATCTCTGTGAGTGAACTAAGAACATACTCGCAGTGGTGGTCTTCTAGCAGGATCACTGAAGAGTAAGGATGATCCCGGAAAGCCCAGTGGGAGGTTCGACATAAACAAGGGGCTGAATTTACAGAGGGAGACCAGTTCAAGGCTCTTAACCTGTTAGAAGAAACCTGTGTGAGCCAACCTTAGGTTCTTTTTCTCTGAATTGGTCTGTGCTCACCACAATAACTGACTTATTAATAGGGCAAACACAATATTACAGTCCAAGAATTGGCACTACGTTGGTTGCAACATCATTCAATTCTACTTCCAACCGATGGCATTGTGATTGGTGCTTCAAGTGTCGAACAGCTCAGATCAAATGTCCAGAGCTCGGAGAAGGGGCCTCTACCTGAAGAACTGGTGAATGCAGCTGAAAAGGCGTGGCAGATCGTCAAAGTGAAGGCTATTTGGCATGGAGGAGATCGATGGACTGTAATAAAGGGCTGAAGCATGGGCCGACAGCATACTCTCGCGATTCTCCGCGACGGTCCCGAATGTGAACGCGGATAACATTGAGAATTCCTACCCTCACCAAAATGTTCCCCACTGTAACCATAATAGTAGTCGACGCTGTGTGCGCCCCCTTCGAAGTTATATTCTAAAGGCTAAGTATGACCCTTACTTTGTTCACAGCCTATTCGACATGGACGGCACGCTGGTGGATTCGACGCAAGGCGTCGTAGGGGCATGGGAAATCTTTAAGGAGACGTATCCACGTATTGATGTACAGCGTGTTTTGGACAGTGAGTACCAATGTATTTGGTTTTAAAAGGCAAGATTTTGTAACTAATGCATGATGGACTCGGAGGGTAGCGGCGCATGGTGTCAGGACCGTAGAGAACCTGCGCAAGTTCTGTGGGATAGAGGATCCAGCGGCACTGGAAGTAATGCACGTTTATACATCGTGTGCGAAGTATTCGCTGACCTTTCTCCCCCCTGTCACGTATCTTTATTTTTTTCTTCCGTCCTACTACTTATGCAAGTCCGAAGCTGTTCGTTTCGAAATTGAAATTGTCAACGCGTCACGCAAGAATGGAGGCAAAGGCATCGTGCGCCTTCCCGGAGTACGCGCTGTCATGGATGTCGTGCGACCCCCACATCCCCTCTCATGATAATTAATCTTGATTCTTATGCCCTCGTCTGCAGATGCATCCTCACGCCTCGCTCCCGAATCCGTCATGGGCAATCTGTACCTCTGCGACGCGCACCTACGCGCTCTCCGCCCTCGATGTCGCGGACGTGCCTGTGCCTGAGGTTCTCATCACCGCGGAAGACGTGGAGCAGGGTAAACCGGCGTAAGCACTACTCCCTTACCCTTCTAATACTAGAATAGTATTTTAACGTGGTTTGGACCTAAATTTCGTTACGATACTCGTTCGTCGATATCAAGCCCAGACCCTTATATCCTCGGTGCTAAGAAATGTGGGGTCAGTCCGCGGCGGTGTGAGTAGCGCTCTATTCTCCCCCTTCTCTGAGTACATGCTTTCATTCACCCACGCCTCTGATTACTCACCGACGTTACATGGCTGATTGTTGTATCCTTTCCCTCCCAGGCCTTGTGATAGAAGACGCGCCAAACGGCGTCCGTAGCGGTCAAGCAGCAGGGTGCAAAGTCCTCGGTGTCGTCACCTCGCATACGGAAGACCAGATGCGCGCATGTGGGCCCGATTTTTTGGTACGGGATCTTGGAAGGTGCGTGGTGCAGATTTGATCGTAAACATCATGATGCGCTCTACTTATATCCTCATTTATTCGCTCATCCGCTCATCCACGCACCATAATTCTTTTTCACTTACTCACGCCCTCTCCTATTTGAAACGGGGCCGCAGTGTCCAGATGAGGGTGACAAGCGCTGGTGTAGAGGTCACGATGGATATTCTCGCAACACGATAGATCGTTTTTGGGTTTGGATTTGCATACCACTTACTGAGTTTTAGAAGGTAGATATGTGTTAGGTTCAGATTTGAGCTATAGAAGCATAGTGATGTTAATCTCTTGAAAGGCTAGAATGATTCAGCAAAATTTTAGTCAAGAATCAGGCTAAAAATTTAAAGCTTGAGGAAAGCCCAAAGAACATTATGCATCGAGCAGGAGTGCGGTAGGGGTCTTCATTAGTAATAATAGTATTCTCATATTCACAGTTATTCATTGTTGTTTTCAAGTTGGAGAACTCGATGCGGGCTTCAGACGAAGTTCACACTTAATATCCCACGAGTACAACTTTCGTGGGATTGGACAACTTCCGACCGTGTAGATGAAGGAAAGTGAGTAACTGGACTCTGAGCGAGTCAGCTGGGTAGTAAAACGCTCGGATTTATGCAGGCGACCGCTCCACCACTCGTCGACACTCGCGGAAGGCTTTGTCAATCGTCATACAGAGAATTAAGGCGAATATACCACTCGTGCCTGTAAGCTTTGATCTCTCGCCACTGGTTGTCAGTTGATGAGACGTTGGTATTGGTATATTCTCGTTAAAGCATACATGTTAGGGACACAAATGATACATCCTACCCGCGATACCAACGCTATCACATAGTGAGACGATCCAGATCTCGCAGCTAGTGCGAAAAAAACTTGAATGAGAGGAGAAACATAATAAACAACAGAGAAGAAAAAATAAATCAATGCCGTGAAATGGAGTTCTGTGAACCGTTTTTCATTGAATTCGAGATTCGGGGTCAAAGTAAACGAGCCCATCGACATTTCAGATGACTTGTGGTGCCTCGGTGAAATACGTGTTCTCGGAGAGGGCGTGTTGGGTTTGCGAAGGAGGTACATAGTGAGCACGCTGCTGTTCCATATACTGGGAGGGCTGAACCTGGGTATAAAGACCCTCAACGTACTGATCATACTCATCCTGAGAGTACGGATGGAACTGTTGTGAAGGGACCGCAAACGGATCCTGCGAAGGCTGTGTGAATTGATCCTGCGGCTGCGCTGCCGTCTGCGGAAATTTTTCCCATTGCAGGAATTCCGAATTGGTTGCTTCGCGGAATGGCCGTTGAGGCGGATCCCTCTCAACAAACCGCGAGAAGGCTGTGGTCCAAACGTCGTGCCTCCCGCTATGATGCTTGCGAAGGGTCCAGCGCACTAGGTAGGCGAACGTGAACAAGACTAGCCACCGATCGGTTAGTTGGAAGAGAAACACGTCAGTGGTGTGAGAGATTGCTCACTCATGACCCATTCGATCCACACAAAGACTCGAAGCGCCTGGAGTTCGTGGCACCAAGTACGATAGGGGGCGTATTGAGCGTCTGGTGAGGGATTAGTGTCAAAAAAATATTTAAAAGACATCTCAGATAAATGGACATGCCGGAAGGAATGGTTCCACACAAGCCCGTATTTGCGTACTTCCAACGGCTAGTGGAGAAGGCGTTGAACGCTGAAACAAAATGTCAGAACAATACTGCAAACTTGTTGATGAGAATGACAGACAGCTTCATGTCTGAGGGGAATGAAAGACCGCTACTCACCCAACCACAGGATACCAAGTATAAACAGCCAAGCAAGCTCAAAGGGTGGTCGCGCAGTGAACGCATTTTTGAGATTGATGTCCAGAAGGATCCTGTCCCATCAGACATATCAGCAAAATATACAGGCATGGACATGTAAGCAATGAGATTACATGGTCAAAACAAAAATGGTTGTTGATACTGAAAGAGCAAGGGGGAAGACGTCGGCCTTGTCTGTATCAGACCGTGCTGTCAGTAAAGGTCATGAGAGACTTCTAAGAAGACTGACAGAAGAATGCTTGAAAGTGGTTGATGTGGCCCGACAGCCCTAGGACGACCGTATTGACCAGCAACAGCGCGCCTGACCGATATCTGTTATTCCTAAAAAACGAATTGAGGGCTGACCTAGAGGACTCACCATAGACTTTGAACCGAGCCGAGCCCACTGTTGAAAGTGTCATTGTGATATGCTACACAGAGGAGAAATGACCGTGAGGTTTGCGAACAGAGTGGTAGGGGAAGGGATGCTTAGGTTTCTGTTTATATCTATTTGGTATCGACCCTGGCAGGCGTTCATGACAACCGTTTTAATATACGTCATCATACCATAATGGCTTCCAACCTTTGCCAATGTTCTAAGCTGCAATCGAGATATTTAAGCAGCGAATGGATTCGAATGATCGAAATCTGTATCTGCTTTGTTTTTAAAATATTTTTATGTCGAAAGCCAACAGTCCCGCTGAACCTAATAAGTCATATGTATGTAGTCTCTCGACACGAACTATCACATCTTATCAAAATTTGATCATCAATGCATCATTACTAACGAGATACATATTCACGCGAGCCGTGACCTTTGTCGCCTGCAGAGTGCGCACTGGGCCGTGCACGTTGTGCCTAGGAAACACTTGTTCGGCCCATGGACGAACTTTTGTTGCGTTCGGTGCTTGAGATGCGCTCACGTCTGCAGTAACGTTGCAGTGGCAGGTGTGAAGAAGGCCATTCGTCCGGACACTGCATCACACACGTCAACTAGTAAAGATGGCGGCTTTCCCTGGACCCGTCTCAACCCTGCAAAGGCTTCAACAACTTTGACCTAAGAGCTGCTTGGGTCGTTTTGAAAAACTGGTCCACTTGAACGCCCAGGGGTGCCAGAATGCTATAAGTATAATGTTATCAGCAGTGCCCTGGGTAGACAAGTTGCCAAAAAATTGTGCTGGAAGATGGACACAAAATCTGCCCTCCCAGTCTTCAAGGTAACCATCAGTACATTTCAACAACAGTAACCAGTCGAGACCTAACATTGGATCCAAGCAGTGGACTACTCAAGTACTGTAATAGGTAACGAGCTTGTGTTTAGCAAAGACTCGGAATTCTCCTGGGTTATCGACGAGAGTGAAATTAGCAAACGCTGCAAAAGACGATCATAGCATCCGGAAGATGTTGAATTTTTCCTACAGCAAAGGGTTTAGCAGTTACATAACTGCGTAGCTCTCATGAAGTGTTCACGTCACTCTAAGGCTAGAACGGAGAAGTGATATCGCAATATTTTTGGGGGGCATAAGCATACCGCCTACCAGACATAAACGCGCTTGGCCGCAACGCTGTCTCCTCAGATCTATTCGTCATCATCTTCTGCGATCTCTTCGTCACCCCCTTCTGCCTCGTCGCCTTCCTCCTCCTCTTCCTCCTCTCTCGCGGCCTCAACAACGGCCGTCGCGATGCGATCCAAGTCCCGCTGACCATCCTGGCTAATACGACGTCCACCGTCTGCTGCGAGCTCAAGCACGCCAATCTTCTCTAAAGATTGGCACACTTTACGCTGAACGGACGACGAAGCTTCGCCGTGATGCGAAGGTCGGTTGCCACGCCTGTTACGGCCACCATGTAACTTCGTCAAAGCACCAATGCCAACATGTTTACGGAGGTAAATGTGGCGTGCAACTGCAGCTGCGGCACCACGTGAGTTAGTATAGAAAATCATTCATGACAAATATCATAAACTAACCGGCACGAACATAGAACCAGTCGGGATCATATGGGGCGAGTTCCTTGTATGCACCTGTTTTAACAATATCGGCCCATGCTGGGACCTCGAGTTTTCCTGAGCGTTTCAGGTGGGATGAGTATGCAGTGATGAATGCGTCCGCGCTGTCGATACTCCATTAATTCCTGTTTGAAGCATGAGACATCCAAGTAACATACCTAACGTCTCGTACTCCGGGCATGTCGAAGGGAAAAGTGGTCGAGTCGGTCGCCGACGGCTTAAGAGGTGCTGGTTGTTGAAGTTGGCGGAAATTGCCGTGTTTGCCCGCTTGGTCACACTGTACAGTTTTCCAGTAGCCTGGCGCTTCCAGCTAAATCCAGCCAGACTCTGTAGAAACTGCCTGCATATCTCCGTCATATCAACGCGTAGATTTATTTAGAGGTTAACACCCCCGGTTCAAAATTTTGGATGTAATGTCGCCAAAGTACTTCAGGTCAAAATATCATTGGCACAATGCTTGTCCACTGAATAAAAAATCAGTTGCGTGTTGTGACTTGTCGGCTTTGGAGCTCTCAAAAGTAACATATTATGTCCGTCCCAGTATCGCCAATACGTATGTTTTACTACGAACTCAGTTCATTGATTTAAATAAATTTCTGTTCAGCATTCATATCCCAGGCTGTCTCCTGTGGTCGCGGGCCCGATCTTACTTCGTACATACCCGATGTTACAAGATGTAAAATTTTAGCTATTACATGGGGCTCTCAAAGCTTCTTATATACTTACGACAAACCTCACGTCTTTATTTGGAGGCCGGCCATGCTGGTATAAACATAGACATTTCGAGTAATATTTCCGATGATATGCTGTAAAGATCATCATCGATTGGCCCCAACCACTATCGAGACCTCTGTACCTAGGATTACGATTTATAGCTTTCTTGGCGCATTGCATAAATAAAGCTATAAGTACAAGTTTATAGTATCTTAGATACTTATGATGCAAGGCAAGCGGGTGTAACGGAGATAAACCAGATACCCAGGATGGTTACTCTATTAGATGTGCCTTCGAGTCGGTCGAGAAGGAACTATCCATCGTGGATACACTCGCTCGATGATTAACACCTTCACCTTTCTCCAAATCTGGATCACTTGGGGACTCTTTATTTTCTGGGCTTTCTTCAGGGAAAACAAAGGGCGTTATCCCGTAATTGGTGACGTGGATGCTTTTACGCTTGGTAGAAAGGGATGGGATGTTATTCACCGGGATGCGCCGATATGTAATGGCGAAGAGAACGACGTTTAAGAGACCTAGTTATTAAATAAACACCTTGTCAACACTGAATCATACCTGTGAGACTAACCGTTTAAATTGAAGAAGAAATCTGCTGTAATGGTGAGCCAGAAAGGCACATCGTAACCCGCAAAGTCAACAAATCTTGCAACTGCTATGGGTATAATCACTAGTGTGTAAACCAACTAGAACGAAAAGAGATGATAAATTAATCATGTGTGCCCATAATCATCAACAAGAGGGACCGTATTGACTTACTGGATACCTTTAACCATGAATAGTACATTAGATCCTGGGCAATAGCATGAAGAAAGAAAGGAGAAATACCACATGAGCTGCGTCGCAACTTTGAACATTCTGTTGTCGACTTCGTCTCTTGCGACTTTGAGAACCCATCTTTCTGACCTAGGGATTCTACGGAACCGGATATTGCGCCACCCTTCGCCACTGAGATTGCCTCGCAGACGAAGGAATACAACAGTGTGTAAAATTGCGCAAAGGAAGGCCGCCACAAACATCTACCAAAATAATAGTAGGATGACACAATGATCAATGTCGAAAATACTTTGACTCACAAACATGTACTCCGTAAATATGCGAGAGCGTGGGTAGTTCGACGTGATCCAACACCTAAAGTAGTTTCTATGTGAGGCAGAGGTATTGACATTGGCTGAATGGTACCGACCAGTACCCGGAGACTCCGAAGAATGGGCCGTCGGCCTCATTCTGCAGGAAAATTGAGCCAAACGAGTCAACACACAATGTGAAGACCCATGTTGCGATGATAGTCGCCCAAAGTGTAAGCTTATGTTGTTTTCTCCGGAGAAAGAGGAGGTCGAACGCATGGAAGGCGATAATCTCATTCAAGATATCAAAATTATGAAGCGCTACTCGCCGTGGAACACATACCAAAGACCTACATATGATACATAATAAACTCTCCTGCCGAGGGAAGTAATTGAAATCGATGAAACTCACCAAAAAGACGTTCCAACATTGCCAATGTTTTTTGCGATACCTGATAATGGCGGTTCGGACGCTTGCAAAAGTGAGAGCTCAAGCGTACTCAAACATACCTTGAACGACACATGAAGGCTCAAAAATTGTACCGCCCTGTTGAAGCCACTCCATATTCAGGACGGACCCGATAGATTGAATGAGATTGGCGGCGAGTAGTGACACGAAGTAAGGTGCTACATGCGTCTGCTGTAGAAACCCACCGCCCTGTCTGGAAGCCTGATAACATTTGATCTGTCAAGCATCTCAGCAGCATGCTCCGCTGGTTCAGATTAGTGCTCTTACCATCATAACCACGGCCAAAAATAAAATAGCAACAAGAGAGGTAAATCCTGCTACCACCAATGCCTGTGGTCTCAGGCATAAGAGTGTGCAAACAACACAGAATGTATAAACACTCACTGTTACTCCTGCAACTTGCTGAGGTGAATATGGGACCGTAGCCAACGCTTCCAGAAGCGGCACGATCATTGTTTAAAACCAGGCTAAATTAAAAGGAGCGTAGTAGAGACAAGAAAGAAAGAAAGAAAGAAAGAAAGCGTCGACACCGAAGACGAAAGGCGCAGCCTGTCGCGATACACCCTAGAGAAACGGTGGACGTTAGGACGGTAAAAGTGAGATGGCGGTGTGTGGTTGCCTACATACTACGTATATACAGCATTCTGATGCGGCCGGGCAGCGTGGCCTCTACGAACTAAATTGAGATTGATATCCGTTCTTCATCTTCAGTTCCGAACGTCAAGTTCGGCATGATAAGATACTGATAAGATGAGCCTGAGTGTTGTGCCTTGATCTAGCTTAATCTGGTTTCAAGATAGCTTTAATGTGCGCGAGGCGGATGCTTATTACTTATATATATGAGTGGTGTTCAAGTACTCGCTCCTACTCGCCTACAGACCTCGTAGCGACATCCACTCTCGCTCTATGCCACCCGCGGCACTCCTGTCGGCGGCTTTGCTCTGCCCTACCTGCCCGGCCCTGCCTTTTCGTGTCTCTGGCGCGGCCTTAAAAATCTCAAACAGTCTTAGTTAGCTTATATACCTAGAAACCTAGACGGTCATACACGGGCTCAGATCTGCTCAGATCCACCATTTTGTGATACTCAGTGTCGGAAGCTTAATGGAAGAAGTATTTCCAAATGGAATCGACTCAGTAACGCAGTCATATAGAGAGAGAGAACCGGTGGTTACCGGTAGGCGGGCCAGTGCACGTTCGGTAGCTTGACCCGTCTCTCCCAGTCATGCCCCCGTACTGATACCGCCCTCAATCGGTCTACTGTTCCTTACGGACGCTCAAGACAATGGCGAGCGTAGATAGCCATACTCCTCCTCGCTCTGGAACAAAGCGCCCCCGGTCTGACCATGTAACTGAGCTCGAGCGGACACCCAAAAATTCACTATGGTGCCGAGTGGCTGCCGAGGCGGGCACTCGTCGGTCAATTACAAAAATTCCTCAGGTCACCGAGCCTGTACGGCGTAAGCTAACAATCGACTGTGAAGTCCGTAAGCTCAGAGTGCCGTGGTCGGGCGCCGCAAGTCTATGCCAACCATTCCACGGGAAATATGGGAACTCTAGAATTGAGTACGGCTTCACTTCAGAATTAGACTACATACCCTTTCGCTCGACCGTTGACATTGTTCGTACGAATTGCGGTCGCCGACCGTGATCAATGACAGGACACCTATCAGTCACACTCCGGCTGGGCAGATACGGTGCTATCGCTGCCGCCTGTTGAAATGCAGAAACACATCGGAAATTCCAGTATTTAAATTGAGTTTAAACTTAGATTTAAATGTGTATTTTTAATATTAAATTTGAGGTGACATTTAGATAGGAATTGAACATGAAGTATTAGTGGCAAACAAAATGTTGTATTTGTATGAACATATCAACCTGTGTTGGAATTTAAAGTTTAAATTTCACTCAAAATTTGAAATTTTGAGTGACACTGGAGGCATGCCAAAATTTTCCAACCTGGAAACCTCTCAGGAAAACCTTTGGAACTGCGTGCATCTTCCAAAGAAAATCCCCAAAGGGAAACCTCAGGGAAATTCATGGTTTTCCAAGAATTTCCAGGCCTTGGATAACCTTGGGAAGATGGGATGGGTAATGTTTGGACAATGATATGGAAAATCCTTGGTAAATGCAGTGTTTCTCCTATGTTTTCCAGCAAGGCAGTCAGTTGGAATATCTATCATTATTCTTTGCTTTTACAAAGGTTTTCCAAGAGGGAAAACGTGATGTAAATCATGGATAAGGAATATATATATTCCCTAGAGTTTTCATGCATGGTCTCCCCAGGAAATTACAACCTGGAAAATGGAATGGGAAATCTTGAATTTGATTAAAATTTTCTGATGGAATTCCAATGTAGGAAAACTGAGGGGACACTTTGGGAAGACACAAGGAAAAATGTGGGTCTTCCATTCTTGTTGGAACCCAGATTCATTCCCAGCTTTTCCACTTTTCTCCGATATATTCTGATTTGTATTTCCGATTTCCTCCACCTGTTTCTACTTATCCCCGCCTTGCCTATATTTCATTATCTCTTATCAAAATCCCATCTTCGGTCTTATGTCCATATTTACTTCTACACCGATCCCACATTCGCTCCGTTTCAAATTTCCGTATTCATATCTTTCCGATTTGGACCGTATCTATTCATTATATACGACTCCTCCATGTACTCATTAATCAGTTTGAATATTGACCCACCTTGACTCGATAACTTCTCACTTCCGCCTCTAAGTCTTATCCGACTCTCCGATCTTATCCGACTCCTCTGACATCCCGACCTTCCGAAATACCAGGACACGAAGGATCCAAGAGGGTGCAACCTATAAGTTGAAGCCAACGTCCGTACGTTCCGATTTCCGACTTCAAATCCCAAACTCCAATATTCCGACAAACCCCGACATCTGACGAGAAGAAATCTAGTTCATAACAGTATATTCAAACTAAAACTCTTGATCCATTCACTATGCCTTCTACCAGATCCCGTACTGTCACCGGAATCACAGACCCCGGATCTAGCCTCCCAAATAACAAACCGGAAGACGACCACGGTGACAACAACAACATCAACAACAATGAGGACGATGATGACGATGAAGAAGATGAGGGGAAGGCTATGCTAAAAGCTTTGAAACAGATAGCCAAGCACATGGGAACTCCAAATAAAGGTCAAACCGGAAAAACCAAACTCCGTGAACCTGACACCTTTGATGGATCGGATTCCTGAAAGCTCCATCCTTTCCTCCTTCAATGCAAACTCCACTTCCATGACGGTCCTCAGACCTTGTCCAGTGATGAAGCAAAAGTTATTTACACTATCTCTTTTTTAAAAGGGACGGCTTTAGATTTTTTCGAGCCTGAACTCTTAGACGACAATGCCTTCCAAGACCTGCCCTGGCTTACAAACTATTGGGACTTCACAACAGTACTCTGAGAGAGTTTCGGAGCTTACGATCCCATCGGCGATGCAGAAACAGAACTCGACAATCTCTGAATGTGTGACAACCAACGCATCACGAAGTTTATTGTAGAATTCAACCACCTAGCCGCTAGAGTCAATTGGGGCGATGCCACCCTTCGTAGGAGCTTTTATACTAAACTTCCTGATCATATTAAATATATTCTTGCAACCCGGGACAAAGCCGACACACTTCCAGAACTCCGACAACTTGCACAAACCATCGACAGCTGTTATTGGGAACAACGAGGCGAGGTCAACCGTGCCACCACTTCCAACAATAACTACTCTGGCAACAGTAGCAAATTGGACAAGCAAGAATCCCGATCGAACCAATTGCAGAAGAGGATGAACAACAACAACAGTTCAGCTTCTGCCTCTTCTACCAAACCTCAGTGCTCCATGCTGAATTTCTGTAAAACTCAGGATATCTCCAACATACTCAGAAAAGACGGAAAACTAACCCAGCAGGAAAGACAGTGACGCATGGACCAGAACCTTTGCATGTTCTGTGGGAAACCCGGTGACAAGCATGATACTCGACAGCGCCTACTACACTACAAAAGACGCTCACTGCACACGCGCCTATCATCATCAGCTTTCGCCAGACCATCATTTGCTGTGCTACCTCCAGTCCGCCAGACACATCATCTCCACACTCATTCTATTTTTCATCAATTCTATTTTCAATATGCCATCCAGCATTGCCGCCACCATGTCCCATGATTCGTTTCAGATGACCGCCAAGCCAGACATACACGTTGGACCACGCGTTGAACTTCCTAGTCGGCATTCTCCCCTTGATGTTCATTTGTCCAGTCCTCCTCCACAAGTCGCACATCGTCGGTACTATCCCCTATATGTCGAATCTCCTGAAGGCCCATACCGAATATTCCCCTCATATCCTCCTTATCACATTCACGATTGCATATGGGTATTCGATCAAACCTTCCATGCTCCCTTCTACGTCATCGGTTTTGACCCAAACTTTGAACCAGTGAATGGTTGGCATCGTATCGTCCTCAGGAATAACTGGTACATCAAAGAGCACGGACCAGGAACAGAGATTTGCTACGGTTATGTGCCTAAGGACTTCGTCAAGAAGGGCTCGTCTTCGTTCCCTCTCTGGAGGAAATTCGTATTCAACTGTCGTGATTGGTTCACATGTTTCTGAGTCGTCATCAAGTCACATGACTCACTTACTCATCTTCGGAGATATTTGACAAGCAACTGGAATCCTATTGGACGGCTATGACTCATTTTCATCACCTGACTCACTCGGTTCTTGGCTGTACTTCTATTTCCAATTGTTCCACATGGTCTATTGTCTATGACTCACTTCTATTCTATTTCTGGCTTCTATTTCAAATTTGCTGCCATATTTCCCTTCATTTCTTCGACCACCTGACTCATTTTTCCATTTCCTTACAAACCACCTTCCTATTTTGGTTTTCTGCCTCTCGCCATTAGTCATTTCTCCTGTCTGCTGTCGACGACATCGTTGTATGGCATACTCGCATCGTTTGTTGTTCTGCTCATGTATATAAGGCCTTTTTCGCCTTAGTGTACCCCAATTCACCTCTTTCAGTTGGATTCACTCGTCTAAGTCTAAGTCTAAGTCTACTGCTACGTCTACTACTACTACGTCTACATCAAGGCCAGCTTTGTCAATCACGTGACATTTGCTGTTGTATCTCGTCTACGCTTACGTCAGCGTATTACGTCATCATCATCATCACTGCTACGTCATCATCTTCGTCCTTGTTCTACTTTTGTTGCTGCTGATAGCAAAGCGCACTGAGCTGAACACCAGTGTAAGTAGCCGTGCAACGACGACACCGCTACCCACTGTCTTTTGGATTCATTTCCAAAAGTACACTGACACCGGGCATATCGCAAAGGACTGTCCATGATCAACCTCCCTTAATGCTCAATCGAGTGCCCGAGCGGCCTCTCCAATTTCGAGCAAACCCGAGTCCAAGGCCGAACCTGCGGCCGTTATGGATTCAAAAAGATAATAAGGAGCTCTGAGACCTCTGCACAGACCCAGAGTTGCGTTGATTCCATCTGTGCATTTTCCAAGGTTTGACTCAACGCTTCTGCTCTTTCAAAATCTGATTCTCTTACAATACGACTGACTTCCGACATTATTCAAAATACTAATATCCAAGTTCTCGTGGATTCTGGTTCCACTCACTGTTTCATAGACTCATCATTCGCTTCCAAGCTTCCACTGGAGTTCCACAACATCCCGCAGATCCCACTAAAGCTCTTCGACAGCACTTCTAATGTCTCAATCAAGCAGACTATTGATATGCCAATCTGCTTTCCGTCCAGTGAAAATCAGGTTGTTGCTATGTATGTAACACCGCTTGATTCTAGCTGCTCCGTCATGCTAGGACACAACTGGCTCACCCACTACAATCTGTTGATTGGCTGGGTATTGAGCAGTATATTGTTCTGCATTCCTCAGCAACAAGATTTAATTCCGACGTCACTCTCCATGAAATCCACCTCTGCGGTCTCTGTAATCCCGAAATCCAATCATGCAGACACCCCTCCAACATCTGAACAAGACTCACCTATCAACTTAGTCCCTGCTTCTGCGTTTGCCTGCTTGTGCAAACTAGGCAATGAGGAGATCTTTCAGTTATGCGTATTCCCAAAAGGAAGATCTGCTTCCATCATCGACGCTTCCCCAAATCCTGATCCAACAGCCAATCTCGACAGTGTTCCATCGGAATATCATGAGTTTTCCAATGTCTACAGCAAGAAGAAAGCAGAAATCCTCGCCGATCATCGACCGTACAACCTCAAGATTGACCTGATAGAGGCAGAGAGTCCCCCCTTGGGAACCATTTATTCCCTATCTCCAGTTGAGCTAGAAACACTCCAAAAGTTCATTGACGAGGCACTAGCCATAGGATTCATCTGTCCTTCACTTTCTCCACACAGTGCTCCGGTACTATTCTCGAAGAAGAAATTAGGCAGACTCGGACTTTGTATCAACTTCTGCAGTCTCAACAAGATCACAAAAAAAGACCGATATCCGCTTCCCCGACTTTCCAACCTTCTGGAAAGCCCCGGAAAAGCATGGATTTACAGCAAAATCAATCTCCGACATGCTTACCATTAAGTCCACATTAGAGAGGGCAACGAGTGGAAAACCACATTCAGGACCCGATACAGTTCCTTTGAATGGCATGTTATGCCCTTCGGTCTCACTAACACACCAGCTGCTTTTCAGTGATTCGTGAACAACATATTCAGCGACATGCTCGACGTTTCAGTCCTCATCTATTTGGACAACATCTTAGTTTACTCCAACAACCTGGAAGAACATGGAGAACATGTCCACAAAGTCCTCCGACGTCTCCGAAAAAACCGACTTTATGCAAGATCTGACAAATGCGACTTCCACAAGACAACAGTGGAATATCTCGGATACATACTCTCTCCGGAAGGACTTTCAATGGCAGACGATAAAATCAAAGTAATCCAAGAATGGCCCAAACCCCGAAAAGTAAAAGATATCCAATCCTTCCTAGGCTTTGCAAACTTTTACCGACGCTTCATTCATAATTACTCCAACATTGCAATTCCGCTTACCCGACTTACTCGGAAATCCTTAAAGTGGAACTTCTCTGATGAGTGTTGGAAATCATTTGAAACACTTGAGAAAGCCTTCACCACAGCTCCGATCCTTACGCACTGGATTCCCAATTGTCAACTCATCGTGGAAATCGATGCTTTGGACTATGCCCTTGCGGCAATCCTCTCTATCATTTCTCCGGAAGATGGCGAAATTCACCCTGTAGCTTTTCATTCCAGAACTTTCACCGCCCCAGAATTAAACTACGACATTCACAACAAGGAATTACTTGCTATTTTCAAAGCTTTCAAGATTTGGCGACACTACCTCGAAGGTTCCGGTTCCACCATTGACACTGTAACTGACCACAAGAACCTCAAATATTTCACCACCACTAAGCTTTTAACCTGTCGACAAGTACAATGGTCGGAATACCTATGTCAGTTCAACCTCGTTATCCGATTCTGACCTGGGAAACTCGGAACAAAACCCGACTCTTTAACTAGATGATGGGATGTCTATCCTAAAGAGGGGAGTAGCGACTATGCCAGCATTAACCTGCACAATTTCCACCTGGTTTTCACTAACAAACAGCCGTCATTGTCCCTCTGAGCCACATCCCTTAACGTCACAATTCTCCACACAGTTACCATCATGGACTTCGAGAAACTCCATGAAGAAATCTGACAATCCATCTCCTCTGATCCCGCAATTTCTGACTATCCCGCAAATCCTCTGACACCCTGATGGTCAGTCAATCCTCAAGGACTCCTCCGACTCGACAACCGAATCTATGTTCCCGATGTTAACGACCTCTGACTCCGTGTTCTACAATATCTGCATGACCACCAAATCTCCAGACATTTTGGACAAAACAAAACACTCAGCAACATCCGACGTGAATATACATGGCCAAAACTCCGCAACTTTGTTATCTCCTATGTCAAATCCTGTACAACATGTATGCAATCAAAATCCCAACGACACCGGCCTTATGGATTCCTTAAGCATTTACCAATTCCGCCAAGACTGTGGAATTCCATATCCTTGGATTTCATTGAGCCGCTTCCGCTTTCATTGGGTTTTGACAGCATCCTCGTTATCATTGACAGACTCACAAAACAAGCAATATTCATTCCAACAGTCCTGACAATCACTTCTCCAATGCTCACTCAGCTTTTCGTTCTCCATGTCTTCTCCAAACACAGTGTTCCGACTCACATTACCTCTGATTGAGGTTCTGAATTTGTGTCTTCCTTTTTCTGCACACTCGGAAAGGCGCTAGACATGAATCTCCACTTCACCTCCGGATATCACCCCGAAGGCGACAGACAAACCGAACGAACGAACGAGACTCTTGAGCAATACCTTTGCATTTATTGTAACTATCAACAAGACAAGTGAACTGAACTCCTTCCAATCGCAGAATTCGTCTATAACAATGCTCCGAACGCGACCACAGGAGTCTCCCCGTTCTTCGCTAACAAAGGTTACAATCCTGACATTTCTGTCCATCCCGAACGTGATCTTGTTTCATCCCGTGCGAAAGATTTCGCAATAGACTTAGATGAACTCCACCAGGAACTCCGAAAGAGAATTTCTGATGCGCAATCCCGATACGAGGAACCCGCAAACAAGAAACATTCTCCAGCTCCGGACTTCAAAGTAGGCGATAAAGTCTTCGTCAAAGCCGAATTTTTCTGCACAACCCGACCTTCAAAGAAACTTGCCAGAAAATACCTTGGACCTTTTGATATCATCGCTCCCACAGGTACTAGTAATCGAGCCTTTATTCTCCGATTACCTGACAGTATGCGTGCTGTTCATCCATCTTTTCATGTTACCATTGCTAGAACCCGCAACTCCAAATGAAATCCTGAACCAAATACAGCCTCTGCCTCTGCCAGTTATTATCGAAGGCAAACCTGCATACGAAATCGACGAAATTCTGGACTCCAAGATATACAATTGCCGACATTGCAAGATACAATACTTGGTATGCTGGACAGGTTATCAAGGTACCGACGAAGAAACCTCGTGGATTCCCACTACGGAATTAGGCAACACTTCAGAGATCATTGAAGACTTTCATAACAAATATCCTGATAAACCCAGTCCGATTCTTCCTTAACTTTTCCTTTTCCTTATCCGATTTTTCTGATATTTTCCATGTTCATGTCTCTAATTACATTCTCCACCTGTTCCAAGAAATTCCGCTTTGCTTTTCTGCTTATTTCCTATTTAATTTTCCGACCCCATTTCCCATATTTCATCCCTTTCCATTTCCTCCATCCTTACTTCCAATTCCTGCTCCTGGTGCTGAACCATCCTCTGTACCCATGAGGTCAGAATCCGTGTCTCCTCGGAATGTGTCCGCATGGAACTTGCATGCCGATCGACGGATTTCCGCAACTCTCGGATTTCCTTCACTAGCAACTCCACCATTCCTCCCTCACCCATATCCATGCCCTTTGCGACTTCTTCTGCAAATCCCGACGCTCCTGGTCGATGGCACGTCCTCCCATCCTTTGTGCATTCATTGCATGTCCCATCTGCTCCTTCCACTATTGGTGAACAAAACATATCCTGAACCCGACACCCCACACAACAATACTGTCCGTGTCTGACCCGATTAATTGCAGATTCGTGAACCCTCCTACGGGCAATGGTTCTATCCACCACATCACTTTTCCTTCCTTGAGATTTCTCCTCCGATTTCTTATCGGCCTCCCTCTCCTCCTTTTCCACCTTTTTCCGCTCTGACCTTCTCCACTCCAATTTCTTCGCCGCTTCTTTTTGCAACTCCGAAATCTCACAAATCTGTGCCTCTAAATCGGTCCCTGACTCCGAATCATCTTTGGAAATCAGGTCCTCAAGCAAGATAATCGGTGGCATCAACATTTAGCTCAGAAGAGGTAGGGATAAGATATCAGGGAACTGATAAGTCAAACCCCATCCATCACTCTTATATATCACATTAGGGGTTTCGCTTAATAACCAAACCAAACCTCCCACACTGATCTTAGGCCTCGAGGGCTTGGCCTTAAAGAGGAGATACTGTTAGAACCCAGATTCATTCCCAGCTTTTCTGCTTTTCTCTGATATATTCCAATTCGTATTTCTGATTTCCTCCACCCATTTCCACTTATCCCTGCCTCACCTACATTTCGTTATCTCTTATCAAAATCCCATCTTCAGTCTTATGTCCATATTTACTTCTACACTGATCCCGCATTCGCTCCGTTTCGGATTTCTGTATTCGTATCTTTCTGATTCGGACCATATCCATTCGTTATATACGACTCCTCCATGTACTCGTTAATCAGTTTGAATATTGACCCACCTTGACTCGATAACTTCTCACTTCCACCTCTAAGTCTTATCTGACTCTCTGATCTTGTCCGACTCCTCCGACATCCCGACCTTCTGAAATACCAGGACACGAAGGATCCAAGAGGGCACAACCTATAAGTTGAAGCCAACGTCTGTACGTTCTGATTTCTGACTTCAAATCCCAAACTCCGATATTCTGACAAACCCTGACATCTGACGAGAAGCCATCTAGTTCATAACAATTCTGGATAATCATGAGGAGTTCACCAGGGTCCTGAAGAGGCCTGGGGATGCCTTTAGGGGCCTGAGGGTGCCGTCAGAGGCCCGTGGTTGCCTTTGGGGGCCTGAGGGAGCCTACAGGGGCCTGTGGATGCCTTTGGGGCTTGTGGATGCCTACAGGGGCCTGTGGCACCCACATGTAGAGAAGCCTGTGGTATCCACTGGATGCCTGTGGGCTCTGGTGTGTTGAAAGTTGATACATGGACCCACAAAGTCGAAGGATTACTTAATCACAGTAGGATACTCTTTTCTCAGTTGTTCTTCAACTAAGAGAGGAGGTATGTGTCCTTACTTAGATGAACTCACATACACTAATGTATTCTACTTAGACTAATACCCTAGTCTAGGTAACTCAGTTGTTCTTCAAATAAGAGAAGAGACTAATACCCTAGTCTAGTTTTTAATAGGTTATGGGCCCTGACCTGCGCTACTAAAACCACAATCCCAACATCCTAAAAACATGAATCAAACATGCCACCAGAACTCATTATCAAGTTTTCCTTGAAGATAGAAAAGCTAAAAGAAGGTGGATGGACAAAGTGGTCATGAGAGGTCGTAATGGCACTGTGAGCACAAAAAGGATAGAAATATGTTGATGGATCTACACCCATGCCAACGGATGGAAAATTGCAGGCGGATTGGAAGGAGGTGAATTATCAAATAGTTGGTGCACTCGGCACCATTGTGGATCCACCACTCCAATGCGAACTCATCAACATAATGGATGTGTCATCAGCTTGGAAGAAACTAAAGGAAACAATGCAATCAAATGGGATAATAGCAAAATTCAAAAACATGCAGTCGGCAATTCAAGCATGATTCACTTCTGATGTACCATTCAGCATTACAATCACCAACATCTGTGACTGGCTAGGAGACATTTTTGACCCAGACCCACCAAAGCAGGAGGAGTGGTTGATAATCTTGCTACTAAATGTGCTCAGTGATGGTGAATTCGACTGGTTGAGGAAGGACCTCTTTTCTTTCATGACAAGCTCGAGAGCCCAGCTCACCGTCCAAGATGTCATTGAACGTCTTGAGACAGAGTCAAGAGAAATGGTACAGACCAAAAATGAAGATTCAGTCGTGGCTGCCAGGACCAGGAAACAGAAACACTCCAGAAAACCCAAGTTGAAATGTGAAAATTGCAACCACAATGGACATCAGACTGAAAAGTGCTGGGCGAAGGGTGGAAAAGGAGCTGCAACTGCCCCAGATTGGTGGAAGAAAAAGCAAAAGCCTGAAAAGGCAAATGCTGCGGACTCTGAAAGTGGCTCTGAATCAGCAGCTATCGTGATTGAAACACCACAACATGCATTGGAGAACTCTTTTTCTGGTCGAGTGTATGACAGATACTAGGGCTGTCCACAAGTCTACCCACAGATCACCTGGACTCGGATCCGTGGGTATTTTCATTTTCAAACCCTATACTCAGATCTGCATGGGTATTGCATCCAGGTGATCCGAACCCATGGTTCCGAACCCACGAGTTTCGGACTACTCGTGGGTTGATCCGTGGGTATATATTATTTGTTCCCAGCAGACGTAGCAGGCCCCAATAAATTAGATAAAAACATGAAATAAATTGTAAAAATTAGGGTTAATACATAGCTAGCTACACCCACTGAAATCGTAAGCCATGGATCCCAAATACCTGTGGGTTTTAGGCAGAATCCCATAATCCATACCCAGATCCATGTGGGTATTGCCCATTGGGTACCCAATACCCATGGGATCCTTACCCACGAGTTTTCCCACAGATAACCCACGGGTGCCTGTGGGTTGATTCAAACTCGTGGACAGCCTTAACGGAGACCTATCCTGTATGGCACTAGAAGAAAGGATGACTCACAAAGATGTATCGGCCACATGGACAATACCACAATCTGACAAAGATGTGACCCCATTCTTCCTAGATATGGGTGCAACCAGCCACTGCTCTCCAGTTGAGAGTGATTTTGTTGATCTGGAACTGATAGAACCAAGGGATGTCAGAGGCCTAAATGGAGCTTCAATCCCAGCAGTTGGCCTAGGGAAAATACATCTCCATTGTGGAAAGGGCAGGAAGATAATGCTACAAAATGCCTTGTACGTACCAAAGGCAAATCTCTGCCTTACATCAGTAGGGAAACTTGGAGACAATGGCTACAAGAGCATCTTCTGGGCAGACAGCTTCAAGATCCTCAACAAGAGTGGAAAACCAACTGCCAATGGGTTGAGAAAAGACAAAGGTCTCTATGCATTGAATGGACACATCACAAAGATTGAAAAGGCCAGCATCGCAAGGATCACACCAACTATAGAAATGTGTCACCGGAGACTTGGACATATAAGCTATGATGCTGTGGTCCAGATGGCTCGAAAAGAGATGGTTTCAGGTATGCCAAGAGATTTCTCCACTACACCTCCTATATGTCAACATTGCGTCTTGGGCAAACAGATGAAAGTACCGATACCCAAGATGAGGGAATTGGAGAGGGCTGAAAGACTGCTGGAAATTGTTTATTCGAACATCACAGGCCCAGAGAACATCATGTCAGCAGGTGGGGCAAGATACATGCTAAACTTTGTTGATGACTACTCAAGATACACATGGATCTACTTACTTAAAAACAACAATGATGCAATGCTTAGGTTCAAGGAGTGGAAGGCAACTTGAGTCAGGAGATCAAGTGAAGTGTTTTAGGACTGATAATGGAGGGGAGTACACTTCAAAGGAATTTGAACACTATCTAAGAATACAGGGCATACAACATGAAGTCACGGTGCCCTACACATCTGGAGAGAACGGCACCTCCGAATGCACCCATTACACCATCATGAACCGAATGCATGCTATGAGATCATATACACAACTCCCGCCAAATCTATGGGGAGAACTGGTCAATACCTCTTCCCACAGTGGTATTAAAGGATAAATCACCATACAAGTTATGGTTCAAACGAAAACCTGATGTAACACACATGCGTGAAGTGGGATGCCAGGCATTTGTCCTAAAACCAGGAAATGTGGTGAAGATCCATGAAAGATCACACAGATGCATCTTAGTGGGTTACTCACAAAATTTGAAGGCCTACTGATGCTATGATCCAGCAACCAGTAGTGTTGCCATGGCTCGGCTAGCTGGCTTAATGGCTAGCTGAGCTGTGGCTACAGCTCGAAAAGCAGGGGTCAAAATCCCGAGCTGCAGCCGAAGCTTCAGCTAGCTGCAGCTCAGACCAGCTAGCCAGCCAACGGCTCTTAGCTGGCTAGCTGGCATGAGCCGCAGCTAGCTGAAGCTGCAGATGCAGCTGGGCTGCCATGGTGTCGCTGTGGCAGCGCCAGCCACTGCCGTTGGTGCAGCACACACCAATGGTACATCACCATGCACCACCACCACCACCGTCGTTGGGGCAGCACCCATGCTGCCCCAACGATGGGGCCGTTGTCGAGTCCAGTGACAACACCCATGGTGGGTGCTGTCACAGCAGCAGCAACACAACCACACTGGAAGTCAATACTTCTGGTGTGGTTGCACCACTACCATCGTTGGGGAAGTGGTACTGCCCCAACGACGGGGCTGTGCTGCTGTTGACGGTGACAGCACCCATGGGTGCTGTCACAATGGTGGTGACACAACTGCACTGGAAGTATCGACTTCTGGTGTGGTTGTGGCACCATTACTGTCGTTGGGGCAGTGGTATGCCCCAATGATGGGGCTGTCATCGCTGTACTCGACAGTGATACAGCCGCACCAGAAGTATCAACTTCCGGTGTGGTTGTGGCACCACCTGTGACCACAGCCCGGCTCGGACCGGCTTCAAATTGAGCCCAAAGCTCGAGCTGAAGCCTGAGCCATTAGAAAGCTATTGCTTTGGCTCAGCTAGCTGAGCCGAAGCTTTGGTCTGGCTGTGGCTTAAGAGCTGGCTTAAAGCCAGACCGTGGCAACACTAGCAATCAGACATATCATAGTCTCATGGAATGTCACCTTCATTGAATTGCAAGACAGTAAGGATGAAGAGATAAGACTTCCTCTTGTGAGGTCAGAGGATGAAGAGAACCAAGAGGATACACTAGAAGACATACGCAAGGTTGATGGAAGTGTCAATGCCAAACAAGGAATGGATCAAGAGCTGGCCCATGATCATGTACAAGATGACCCTGAGGGTGAATGGGAGGAGTGGAACAATGAACCACGACACTTGCAATGAAAGGCAATACCCAGTGCTGCAGGGGCTGCACTCAAAGGATTACCATACAAGTCAAAAACAGAGAGAATGGTCAAGGAAGTCATGGAGGCTGGTGAGAGACACCGTGCGGAAAGGAGAGTGCCAGTTCAAACACATGCGTCAATGGCAGTCAAAACCTGGATACCAATTTCACCAGATGAGGATGATATCAGCTGATGAAGATCTACATACCTGGAAAGAAGCATGGGCAGCATATGATGTGGATCATTGGAGCGATGGATACCAAGATGAGATGAAGTCATTGAAGGCACACAAGGTGTGGGACCTTGTGCCGAGAAGTGTGATACCTGAGGGAAGAAACATCATCAAATCAAAGCCACATTTCACTCAGAAGAAGAATGAAAAGGGAGAAGTAACATGGCAAAAAGTGAGAGTCATTGCAAAAGGTTATTCTCAAGTCGCTGGAGTGGATTACGGAGACACATTTGCACCAGTAGCAAGGTTGGAATCTGTAAGGACGGTCCTACACATCGGTGCCTTGAACAACTGGGAAATTGATCAATTAGATGTAAAGACAGCATTCCTGCATGGAGAGTTAGATGAAGAGATGTACATGGAACAACCAGAAGGAATGGAAGAATCAAGAAAAGAAAACTGGGTTTGCAAACTCAACAAAAGCCTTTATGAATTGAAACAAGCAAGTCGACAATGGAGCAAAAAACTTCACAAGAGCATGGTTGACAAGGGGTGGACAAGGATTTCCATTGAGCACAGCCTATGCATGAGGACTAATGACCTGGGAACTTGCATAGTTGTGATACACGTAGACGACATGTTGGCAACAGCAAGTTCACGCAAAGCAATGACCGATGCAAGGGAAGGTCTATGGCAACACTTCAAACTACAAGACATGGGCCCTATCAAGTGGCTGTTAGGAATCCATGTGGAAAGAGACAGAAAAAGATGAACTGTGTCCCTGACACAGACAAATTACATTGATGAAGTTGCACGGTGATTCAATCAAGAAGCTGGATACAATGTTGCAACACCGCTGGACACTAATGTAACACTGTTGAAGTTGATGTGCCTGATGTCAGACCTGGAAAAGAAGAAAATGGAGAAAATCCCTTACCATTCCACTGTCAGTTCACTCATGTATGCCGCCTGTAGCAACAAGACCTGATATTGCATTCACAGTACACCAAGTAAGCCAATATCTAGACACTGGGGGCATGAGCAGATTTTTAGTGTAAAAAATGTGATAAAAATGCTTTTTCCTTACAGGTTATTCATTCACTGTTCTGGTTGAAAAATCTCCCAAAAATGCTGCTTTTTTATCAAGTTTTCGGACCTGAAAATCTGGTACATACTTCACATTTCTAGGCATGGGAAATGGATGTAAAATGTGAGAAATAATGAATTTAATCATTGATTTCATGCCAGAAAAATGTAAGGACAATCTTGGTTTTCATTGACATTTTCAACAGAAAAGAACCAAAATTTATCCAAGATTTCATAGTAGAAAAAAGGTGAGAAAATTAGTAAAATATATGGGATTTTCATGAGATTTTTCAAAACTATTAGCCAATGGATAATCCAACATTTTTCTTTAGTTTTTGCTAGGAAAAACCTGATGGATAAATGTTTATCCCTTGGATAATCATTCACCCATAGGCAATATATAACAAGTTTTCTGAACCGAAAAGGCAATGAAAAAGTTAATGGATAAGAGTTTATCCCTTGGATAATCATTCACCCATAGGCAATATATAACAAGTTTTCTGAACCGAAAAGGTCATGAAAAAGTTAATGGATAAGAGTTTATCCCTTGGATAATCATTCTTCCATATGGGGTAAATGTTCTGCCTATGGCAGAATGATTATCCAAGGGATAAACTCTTATCCATGGACTTTTTCATTGCCTTTTCAGTTCAGAAAACTTGTTATATATTGCCTATGGGTGAATGATTATCCAAGGGATAAACTCTTATCCATTGACTTTTTCATTGCCTTTTCGGTTCAGAAAACTTGTTATATATTGCCTATGGGTGAATGATTATCCAAGGGATAAACTCTTATCCATTGACTTTTTCATTGCCTTTTCGGTTCAGAAAACTTGTTATATATTGCCTATGGGTGAATGATTATCCAAGGGATAAACATTTATCCATCAGGTTTTTCCTAGCAAAAACTAAAGAAAAATGTTGGATTATCCATTGGCTAATAGTTTTGAAAAATCTCATGAAAATCCCATATATTTTACTAATTTTCTCACCTTTTTTCTACTATGAAATCTTGGATAAATTTTAGTTCTTTTCTGTTGAAAATGTCAATGAAAACCAAGATTGTCCTTACATTTTTGTGGCATGAAATTAACAAGTAAATTCATTATTTCTCACATTTTACATCCATTTCCCATGCCTATAATTGTGAAATATGTATCAGATTTTCAGGTCTGAAAACTTGATAAAAAAGCAGCATTTTTGGAAGATTTTTCAACCAGAACAGTGAATGAATAATCTGTAAGGAAAAAGCATTTTTATCACATTTTTTACACTAAAAATATGCTCATGCCCCCAGTGAGAGAACCCAGGAATGGCTCACTGGACGGCTGTGTTAAGAGTTATCTGCTATCTCAATGGAACAAGAAACCTCAAATTAGTACTGGGAGGACAGAAGAAAATAGGCTTACAAGGATACAGCGATGCAGATTGGGCTTTCAACATTGATGATTGTTGTTTGACATCTGGAAATGTGTTTACCCTGGGAAATGGAATGGTCTCTTGGAATTCCAAGAAACAACAGACCGTCGCAACTTTGTCTTGTGAAGCCCAATACATGTCAGTTGATTTAGCGACGAAAGAGGGTATTTGGTTGCGTGCACTGCTAGCATCAATTGGATACCAGCAACTTGATCCAACACTCATTTATTGCAATAACATGGGTGTGTTATGGACCAGATCGGATGTGAGATCAGATTTGGTTGGAACTCTCCTTGACCAAAATCGGAGTCGCAATATTTGGAAATGCGTGGAATATCGGATGAGTTGGAGATTGGAGATCCGAAGACTGATCTATACGGGCATTGGCTTCAACTTATGGGTTGCGCCCTCTTGGATTTCTAGTGCCCTGTTTCAGATTGAGACCAGACAGAGGTGTCAGAGTGCCGATGATTGGGTCTATTTGGAAAGGGTCAGCGACAAATAGTTCATTGAGACTTATTGGGAACAAGCGGAAGTTTCGGATATTCAGATCAAGATAACCAATGCGGGAAGGGATAGGGCTGACGATAAATGAATATCGAGCAAGGGTTTTGGCTTTACGGAAAAGTGAGTGTAATCAATGAATGGGCTTTGAAATGTCGAGAATGTCAGAATTGGGGTAATCAGAATAAGGATTGAAAGACTTAAAGGCTTGTTACAGATGAGACTTGGAGTAATGAAGGTGTAATAAGGGGTATAGTGATATAAGGATGATAAGGTATATTTGGTACAACAGGATATCGTGGGTTGTAGCAAGATAACGAGTTTTAACAAGATATAACGGAGTGTAATGAAGATGTAACAAAAAATATACAAGCTAAGGAAGGCTTGAGCAAGGAAAGCGTATTTAAAGGAACATGTGGAATTCCAAAATTGGAAACAGAAAGATAAGGGTGTGATACGGAGTTCCAAAATTGGAGCAAATATGGAAATCGAGATAAGACGTATGGGGATAAATAGGGTCGTGACTGAGAATGATAAATGGGGCATATCGGAAATAAGTGGAAAGGGCTTATCGGGATGCAGAAAATGTCGGAACAACAGAAGTCAGATCTGGGATCTAACAGGTGCTATCACACTGTCAAAAGATGCTACAAGCCATTCACCGACGAAGCATATTGATATTAAACACCACTATATAAGAGAATGAGTAGATGCACAAGATGTCTGTTTCGAAGATCTTCCGATATCAGACATGCCAGCTGACATCCCAATGAAAGCCCTACCACAGCTGACACATTGGAAGTTTTTGAGGATGTTAGGACTAGTGGATTGCAATGAAAAGGAATGAACATACCATATTCATTGAGGGGGTGTGTTGAAAGTTGATACATGGACCCACAAAGTCAAAGGATTACTTAATCACAGTAGGATGCATCCTCTTTTCTCAGTTGTTCTTCAACTAAGAGAAGAGGTATGTGTCCTTACTTAGATAAACTCACATACGCTAATGTATTCTACTTAGACTAATACCCAAGTCTAGGTAACTCAGTTGTTCTTCAACTAAGAGAAGAGACTAATACCCTAGTCTAGTTTTTAATATGGTGGGGGCCTTGGGATGCCTTCAGAGGCCTGTGGATGCTGTTGGGGGCCGGAGGATGCCTTCAGAACAGGGGGACCTGAGGATGCCCATAGGGGCCTGTGGATGTCTTTGGGGGCTTGTGGATGCCTACAGGGGCCTGTGGCACCCACATGTTGAGAAGCCTGTGGGCTCTGGTGGGAGCCTGAGGATGCCTTTGGGGGCCCCTGGGATGCCTTCAGAGGCCTGTGGATGCCTTTGGGGGCCTGAGGATGCCTGTTGGCTCTGGTAGGTGCCTGGAGCATCTACAGGATGCTTGTGGAATCCTTCGGAGGCCATTGGGGGCCTGAGGGTGCCTACAGGGGCCTTGGGATGCCTTCAGAGGCCTGCAGACGCCTTGGGGGCCTGAGGATGCCTGTGGGCTCTGGCAGATGCCTGGAGCATCCACTGGATGCTTGTGGAATTCTTGTGAGGCCTGTGGATGCCATTGGGGACCTGGGGATGCCAACAGGTAGCTGTGAGATCCAGTGGAGGCCTGTGCGCTATGGTAGAGGCCCGTAGAATCCACTGGGTGCTTATGAAAGTCTTTGGAGGCTGTTGGATGCCACCAGAGGCCTGTGGATGCTTGTGGGGGCAGAATGATGCCAACAGGGGCCTGTCACTGGAGGCAAACAACAATTTTCTGAGTCAGAAAATCTTGCAGAAAACCATGGTTATTTTATAGTTTTCTGATCAAGGAAACTCAATAAATGAGGTTTTTGAACCAGGAAATTGTCAGGAATCAGAAAACTGTGAAATAACCATGGTTTTCTGCAAGGGTTTCTTCAAGATTTTCTGAGAACTTTAGCAAGCTTTCCTGGTTGCAGAAAAACCTGTGGAACTCCACAATATTCTCTAAGTTTCTTGGACTCAGAAAATCATCAGTTTTGGCAAGTATTTCTTGTACAATTTTCTGGGGCCCATTTCTAGAATTTCATGAAGTTTTTCCAGGGACAGAAAACTCTCTAAAAACCATAGGTTTTTAGCAGTTTTCTGTCCCCAGTCTTCAGGAAACATGGCAGATTATGAAGATTTTCTGCCTCAGAAAATTGTTGTTTCACTCCAGTGTGTGGCACCCATGGAAGCATGTGGAGAAACCTCTTGGCTGGAGGCCTGGAGGCTCTGTTGGGGACCTGAGGCATGTTAGGGGCCGGGTCGGACGTGAGGTTGGGTTTGGTCGGAACTCTCCTTGACCAAAATCGGAAGTCGCAATATTTGGAAATGCACAGAATATCGGATGACTCGGAAGTCAGAGATCTGAAGACTGATCTATACGGGTGTTGGCTTCAACTTATGGGTTGCACCCTCTTGTATTTCTAGTGCCCTGGTATTTCAGACTGAAGACTGGACGGAATTATTGGGGTTCTGATGGTTGGGTCTATTTGGAAGGATCAGTGACAAATAATACTTTAAGACTTATCAGAGATGAGCAGGAGGTTTCAGGTACTCGGAATCAGAATAACCAATGTGGGAGAAGATAGGGTTAATGATAAATGAATATTGAGTAAGGGTTTAGCTTTACAGAAACGCAAGTGTAATCAAAGCAGGGTTTTTGGAATGTCAGATATGTTGGGGTCAGAATAATCAGAATAACCAGAATACCGAACAAGGTCGAAAGCCTTATTGCGGGTAGAACTTGGAGTGATGAAGTGTAATAAAAGATATAATGATATAGGGTAGACAAGATATCTCAGGTGTGCAGGATATCATGGGTTATATCGAGATAACAAGCTAACAAGATGAAGTAACGAGATATACAATAAGATATATAAGCTAAAGAAAGCTTGAGCAAGGGAAAGTGTATTTAAAGGAACATGTGGGATTCCAAAATCGGAAATGGAAAGATAAGGGTGCGTGATACAGAGTTCCGGAGTCGGAGCAAATATGGAAATTGAGATAAGACATACGGGGATAATATCAAAATAGAATTGTGACTAAGAATGATAAATGGGGACATGTCAGAAATAAGCGGAAAAGGGCTGATCAGGATACAGAAAACATCAGAATAACGTGAGTCAGATCTGGGATCTAACAGGCATCCACTTTTGGGAGCTGGGGGATTATGTCACACATCCATTTCCACAGACATCCATCACTTGCACTCCCTGTCTCACACAATCTGCCAACATCTGGGTTCAGCTTGAGGAGATCCCTGAATGGCCCTCTCTCGGGGGAACAAAGGGATGCCACGATTATGTCACACATCCAATTTTGACAGACTTCCATCACTTGCACTGCCTGTCCTGTGAAATCTGCCATTGTCTGGGTTCAGCCTGAGAAGATACCTGAATAGCCCTCCCTTGAGGGGAAAACGGGATGCCATGGTCACACATCCACATTCCACAGATGTCCATCACTCTCACTCCCCATCTCATGCAATCTGCCAACGTCTGGGTTCAGCCTGAGAAGATACCTGAATAGCCCTTTGTCATGGGTGCAATATCCCCCACCCTCCATCACCTCCCCTTCCCCTCTCCTTCAATCCTGCTCCACCAGCTCCCAAAAGTGGACACCTCTGGTCCCCAACAGAGCCTACAGGCCTCCAGCCAAGAGGTGTCTCCACATGCCTCCATGGGTGCCACAGGCCCCTGTAGGCATCCTTCTGCCCCCACAAGCATCCACAGGCCTCACAAGAATTCCACAAGCATCCAGTGGATGCTCCAGGCACCTGCCATCGCCCCCAGGCATCCTCAGGCCTGCAGCGGCATCCACAGGTCTCCAAAGGCATTCCAAGGCCCCACAAGCATCCCGTAGATGCTCCAGGCACCTACCAGAGCCCACAGGCCTCCGGTGGATGCCACAGGCCCCTGTAGGCATCCTCAGGCCCCCAAAGGCATCCACAAGCCTCTGAAGGCATCCCAAGGCCCCCAAAGGTATCCTCAGGCCCCCACCAGAGCCCACAGGTGTCCAGTGGATACCACATGACAACTCATTTGTCGAAGCTATTGGAATGGGCAATGTCAGCTTCCAAAGCTCAGTTGGATCAAATTCTTATGAGATATTATTGCAGAATGTCTTGCATGTACCTTCAAACTATCACTTGTGTCAGTGGCTCACTTGACAGATGAACACATGCTGGTAAAATTCAGACTGAAAACCTGCTCTGTAGAGCGTGATGGACAAACTATCACTGAAGGGAAGCGAAAAAGCAACCTTTACCAGCTTGCATGGAATCCTATGTCTGAACTGGAACAGGCAAATTTGAGTGTAGATGTAAACATTATGCATCACTGCATGGGTCACACATCCATTGGTCAAATCCGATGTATGGTTTGAAAGCAACAATTAAAACACATACACAAACTAACAGGCCCACCTGAGTTTTGCAAGCCATGCGCAATGGGCAAGATGGAGAAACTGCCATTCAAAAAGGGCAATTGACAAAGAAATAATAGACACTTTCAAATTGTTCATTCAGACATAATGGGACCAATCTCACCAGCATCACCTGAAGGATATAAATACACCATTACATTCATGGATGATTATTCAAGACATCCTTTTGTTTACTTCATGAAAAGGAAAAATGAAGCAATAACAATGTACAATTGCTTCAAGGCAGATGTTTGAAATTGATTGCTTCAGGAGGTCAGATCATTCTCTCGGTCTGAAAACTTCATCAGCTTTCTCTGAACTGATAGTGGTGAAGAATATTGCGGGAACAACTTTGAAGAATTAATTTGAAGTGAAGGAGTAATACACGAATCAATGGCACCACACACTGCCAAGCAAAATGGCCTATCTGAATGCATGGGCCAAACATTAGCTGTTAGTTCTGTCACCATGCTCATAGACTCGAAACATCCCAAAACTTACTGGGTGGAAGCAATGAAAACTGCTGCTTATATAGCGGCTAGGAGCCCAGCATCCAGAAACAAAGGATGGTTACCACATAAAGTTCTTTATGGCAGGTGTGTCGATCCAACACTACTTCGATCGTTTGGGTGCCCAGCATAC
Organism: Ramaria rubella; assembly: GCA_015039355.1. Lineage (NCBI taxonomy): Eukaryota > Fungi > Basidiomycota > Agaricomycetes > Gomphales > Gomphaceae > Ramaria > Ramaria rubella. The sequence continues at coordinate 149,238 of MU134484.1, forward strand.
GTGCTAATTCCAAAGGCCAACAGACAAGGGAAGTTTTCCGCACATGGTTTGAAATGTGTGATGCTTGAGTATGAAGATGGCAAGAAAGCCTATTGACTACTGAATCTCAAAACAAAGAAGATTATATGCAGCTGTCATGTACAATTCAATGAAGGAGGAGTCATCTCAGAAGTGGAACTCCCAAGGAATGAACACTCAGACCAGGAATTCACATACAATGATATGCTCGGTCACAATTCACATCCAAAACACCATGCAACGAGTGAATCCACTCTCCCACCAGCACCGACAATGATCGCACATCAAGAAAACACTGTAAGGGGAACCCCATTCCATGTGGTCCTACACTTCTCTATTATCTCTTCTTTCTATTCTTCCCCACTTCTTCCTTCCCTCCATTATCTTTCTTGCCCCTATCTCTTCGTTCACGTTCGCTTAACTAAGCGCCCGCTTACGTAACGGGATTGGATTCCAATCCTGTTATGTAATCACAGTGCGTTCCAGTGCTTAGTGGCCTACTCCTTTAGGTAGTTATCTTGGCAGTGGGATCCTTAGGCTTTTCTCTTCGGATACCCATCTGCCAGGTGTGTATCCTTGTATGTAGTCTTCTGTGAGCTTATATAACTTCAGATACCCATCTGCCAGTTCCCAGTGTGATATTCCACTGCTCCTGGAGGTTGCCCTTATAGTAGAAAAGCCTGATAACTTACTGGACCGGCTACTGTCTCTATTGTCTCTGAATCGACTTCTTCAGGTGCATAACAGCTCAGAACCCCTCTGGTACACTCTCTACATAATACCCTATACTCCATCTACCCTTACCATGTCTACACCCATCTCTGAAGACCCTATTCCTTTCAATTTCTGAGCGGTTTACAATGAGCTTCACCAATGTGTCGCTGTCCTGGAGACTGCCCTGCATGTCAAAAGAGAGGAGAAGGAATTGTTAGCACAGCAACTCTGGCAGACAGATGTCCAAGTACACACCTTGAACCATGATGTCGCCAACCTCATGACCACATCACTCTCCCCTCCCACCACTCACAAATGCGCAACACCTGCCACTCCTGCCGACTTCACCAGTGACAGAGAGAAAGGACGAGCCTTCCTAAACTCATGCAAGCTCTACTTTTCCCTGTGCCACCCAGTTTGCCAATGATCACGCCAAGGTCCTATGGGCCCTGTCATTCATGAAATCTGGTTGTGCCCCTTCATTTGCCACACGTATCTTTGAGATGGAAACCAAAACTGGCAGGCCCACTCATCCTTCTTGGGCTTCCTTTGAAAAGGCATTCAAATTGACATTCTTCCTTCCTCATGAAGAGACTACTGCTAGGACCAAGCTTGAGTCTTGTCAATATTATCAAAATTGTCGTACAGTTACGACTACATTGATGAGTTTGAAGAATTGGTCGAGAAGTCTGGGTATACGGAACAAGCCTCCCTTGTCATGAAATTTTGTCACGGTCTAGACCCCTCTGTCCAAAGTTGGATTGCAAATATGGTTGAAGGATGCCCCTCAGACGATGACCTCTCTGAATGGTTTTCAGTGGCTAGGACAATTTCACAGGCGCATGCTGCCAATGAAGCATTTCAAAGTGCTTCCCGTGGTACACCAAACACTCCTACCTGCCCCACTGTCATCTCTACTGGTCTTATCCACAGAAACCCACATCCACCTCACCAATCCGACTCAACACTGCAGCTTCAGCCAGCCCCACCTGCTGTCACTACAGCTGTTCAGCCAGTAGCCATGGAGGTAGATGCCACCTGTCATTGCCAATCCACTTCCTTGGTCTGCCATAGGTGTGGAAAACCAGGCCACTTCTCTTGAGAATGTCCCCAAGCCTTTGACTTCCGTACCATGACCACAGAGGAGAAGAATGAATGGATCGCCCACTAGATGTCATCTGCTGATCATAGAGTTGCAAGCCTTGTCAAGGAGGAGAGTCCAGAGCCTCAGGAAGAAGAAGAGGATTTTGTGTCATGCAACAGGTGAATTGTATGCCCCTGCTGCCAACTTCCAATTGTTTTGCTCCACTGCTGTATAATCAGGTAAATGATGAATATACAGATTCAGAACCTGATTCCCCAGCTACGGAGACTGAAATGCTAGACACACAACCCTTAACTCCTCCCCAGTCTCATACTCGCTTCTGTCGTAAAAAATGGGAACAAAACCATCCTGCACAGTATGTTGTTGCTCCCAAGCCCAAACTCCCTCTCTCTCCCAGTTGAGGTTCAAACCACAGATACAGCAGAGATCAAGTTGGTTTGTGCCCTACTTGACTCTGGTGCCACTGGTTTGTTTATCGACTCAGGATTTGTTCAGGAAAACCACCTCACTGCATGACCACTCTCCTGTCCTATCCCTGTGTACAATGTTGATGGTTCACCCAATGAATCTGAATCTATCACTGAAGTTGTTGATCTAATTCTACGGTACAAGGACCATTCTGAGAGAGCCGTGTTTGCTGTTACGTGCCTAGGCTGTCAATGTATGATCCTTGGCTACACCTGGCTTCGGGACCACAACCCAGAAGTTGACTGGAAGTCCCAAGAGGTATGGATGACTCAGTGTCCTCCCCAGTGCCATACATGTCACAACATCATCAAGGAAGAACATTGGAAGGCCCTACGACTGTGCACCTGCCGTATTGGCCCTTGCCCTATTCTCGTGCATGATTCAGATGGATCAACAGCTGAAGAAGAGCTCCTCCTGAGTCAACAGTATGGGAGTGATTCTGAAACAGCTGAAGACACATCTGATGAAGCTATAGAAGAGGGTGACCGCATTCTAGTTGCCATGCTCCCTCCCCTGGCTGAGGTCATTCATGCTTTTTCAACGACATCCCAATGCCTTGCAGAAGCTGCCTGGTGCAACTCCCAACCTTCAGACACTCTTCCAGACTACCTGTCCGACTATGAAGATGTCTTTGCAAAGGAGTCGTTTGACAAGCTTCCAGAATGCAAACCATGGGATCATGCCATGGAGTTAGAACCTGGAGCCCTCACCCAAGGTGTACCCCCTCTCCCCAGGAGAAGGGGCTGAGTTGGACAAATTCCTCAAGGAGAATTTGAGCACTAGACACATCCGACCATCGAAGTCACCAATGGCCTCACCAGTGTTCTTTGTCAAAAAGAAAGATGGTGCCCTATGGTTTGTCCAAGACCATTGTGTGCTGAATGCAATGACAATCAAGAATCGCTACCCTCTCCCCTTGATTTCTGACCTTGTCAACAGCCTATGAGGGGCCCACTACTTTACTAAGCTTGATGTTCGTTGGGGATATAACAATGTCAGAATCAAAGAGGGTGATGAGTGGAAAGCGGCATTCAGAACGAATCAAGGACTGTTTGAAACTTTAGTGATGTTCTTTGGCCTCACTAACAGTTCTGCCACTTTCCAGATTATGATGAACAACATCTTCCATGACCTCATTGCTGAAGGTGTTGTGTGCATTTATCTGGATGACATTCTGATCTTTTCGGAAGATTTAGAGAGTCACCATGAAGTCATACGGAAAGTGGTACAGCATCTCAGAGAACACAAGCTTTATTTGCATCCTGACAAGTGCGACTTTGACAAGACCAAGATTGAATACCTAGGTCTCATCATCTCGCACAGGAAAGGCAAAATGGATCCTGTCAAGGTTGCTGGTGTTTCTGAGTGGCCAACACCTAACAATAAGAAGGAGGTGCAGTCGTTCCTTGGCTTTGCCAACTTCTACTGTCGATTTATTGAGAAATTCTCACACCATGCACAACCAATGTTTGACCTGCTTTGCAAAGACACTCCTTGGACATGGGGACCCTCACAGCAGGCCGCCTTTGACACAATAAAGAGATTGGTAACATCTGCACCCATCCTTGCATTCCCAGATGATGACCTCCCATATCATGTCAAGGCAGATAGCTCTGATTTTGCAACTGGTGCCGTTCTCTCCCAACAGTCGAAGGTCGATAACAAATGGGACCCCATAGCCTTCTTCTCCAAGAGTCTCAGTCCGGTTGAGCGCAACTATGAAATCCATGACAAGGAAATGCTCACCATCATCCGTGCCCTTGAAGCATGGCAACACTTCCTTGAGGGGGCAAGGCATAGTATTGAGATCTGGACAGACCACAAAAATCTTGAATACTTCCGCACAGCCAAAAAGCTCAACTGTCACCAAGCCCACTGGTCTCTTTATCTGTCTCGGTTTGACTTCAACCTGTATCATTGTCCTGGCAAGACAATGGGCAAGTCAGATGCACTCTCATGCCAACCTGATCATGGCACTGCCTCCAATGACAATGATAATTTGGTGCTTCTCCAACCAGAACTCTTTGTCATTCGTGCACTGGAAGGACTGGAGTTTACAGGTGAAGAATGTGACATCCTGAGGGATATTTGCAATGGCACTAAGGAGGGAGAGCTGGAGGAGTCAGTTGCATGTGCTGCTAAGGAGCTTCACAAGACTACTGGGAAGTCTGTCAAGTCATCAGAGTGGGGTGAAAGGGATGGTACACTTTTGTTCTGTGGAAAGGTATATATCCCCAATCAGCATGACTTATGATGTCAAATTGTCTCCCAACATCACAACACCTGTATTGCTGGCCATGCTGGACGTTGGAAGACCTTGGACCTTGTCTCTCGGAACTATTGGTGGCCTCACATGTCCCGCTACATTGGTAGCTACACAAAGGCATGTGACCTATGCCTATGCACCAAGGCTCAATGTTGGTTGCCTGTTGGAGAACTGCACCCTCTGGAGGTTCCTGAGCAATTCTGGGAGACAGTCAGTGTTGACTTCATTGTAGAACTCCCCAACTCGCATGGGTACGATGCAGTGATGGTGGTCATGGATTTCTTATCCAAACGTTCTCACTTCATCCCCACCTTGACCACAATTACAGCATTGGGAGCCTCTCGTCTCTTCAGGGATCATGTTTGGAGACACCATGGCCTTCCCCTCCGTGTGGTTTCAGACTGAGGTACACAGTTTGTCAGCGAGTTCACTCGTGAGCTATACAGACTTCTGGGTATTGAGGTGGCTGCCTCCACAGCATACCACCCATAGACTGATGGACAGACAGAATGTGTCAATCAAGAGCTGGAGCAGTATCTCCGTCTGTTTGTGAATGAACGACAGGATGACTGGGATGACCTCCTGCCCCTTGCAGAGTTCCAGTACAACAACTATGTCCACTCATCCACAAAAGAGACTCCCTTCATGCTTGACTCTGGTTGCCACCCACGCATGGGCTTTGAACCTCACCAGCAGCCCTCTAGGAGAGAAGCTGTGAATGAGTTCAAACAATGAATGGCTGACTCCCTGTCTGAAGCCCAAGCCGCCCTTGTAAAGGCAAAAGAGGATATGGCTCAGTATTACAATTGTCATCGTGAGCCAGCCCCTACCTTTGTTCCTGGTGACAAAGTCTTCCCAGACGCAAGTGACATTAGCACCACTCGCCCTTCTAAGAAATTGTCACACCGAAACCTAGGCCAATTCCTAGTGGAACATAAAGTCGGCTCCAATGCTTACCATCTTCGGCTCCCCAAGTCTATGAGTCGCCTCCACCCTGTCTTCCCTGTGGTGAAGCTCCTCCCAGCCCCTCCAGACCCCATTGCCGGTTGGAAAGCTCAACCACCACCTCCCCCAGTCCTTGTAGGGGAAGATGAGCACTATGAGGTTGAACAGATTTTGGACAGTCAATTCCGCCATGGAAAACTCGAATACAAGGTCAGGTGGAAGGGTTATGGGTATGAGCATGATGAGTGGATCCCTGAGACAAATCTAGCAGCCCCAGACCTCATTGCCGACTTCCACCACCTCCATCCCAGTGCCCCTTGTTGCATTAGTGTTGCAGACTTTGACACATTCTGTCAAAAACCACATGTACCTCCAGTCGGTGTCAGTGTGTCGGGACGTCACACTCTAAAAGGGGGGTGATGTAAGGGGAACCCCATTTCATGTGGTTCTACACTTCTCTATTCTCTCTTCCTTCTATCCATTCCTCCCCGTTTCTCTCTTTCCTCCATTATATATCCTTCCCCTATCTTTTTGTTCATGTTTGCTTGCATAAGTGCCCACATTACATAATGGCATTGGATTCCAATCCCATTACATAACCATGGTACAGTTGGGCGTTTATTGGCATCCATTCTTCGTTTTCGCTCGCATAAGCACCCGCATTATGTAACATCATTGGATTCCAATCCCATTATGTAATCGCCATACGTTCCGGCACTTATTTGCATACTCCTGTAGGTAGTTATCTCGGCAGTGGGAACCTTAGGCTTTTCTCTTCAGACTCCCATCTGCCAGGTGTGTATCCTTGTATGTAGTCTTCTGTGAGCTTATATTCTCTTTGGATTCCCATCTGCCAGTTCCCAGTGTGATATTCCACTGCTCCTGGAGGTTGCCCTTACAAGACCACACTCACCAAGCTGTTGGCCATTTTAGCCAATTTAAAATCACTAATTATGTTGGCCACTACTACTGGTGGCCAACAATCACTGTAGGAAGAGAAGGGACTCCAGATCAGTGCTTAAGGCACTGGCACTGAAATACAGCTCCACACTGCACTGATTGACAGTGCCCAATTTCTGGACTGATCGCACACTTCTCTAAAGTGCATTCAATATGCTTTTTTCCAGTGCATTTTGACTATACTCAAAATACACTTATCTTTAGTGAAAAAAGGACAGCCATATAATATTTTCAAATTATGTACAAAGCATAAATACAATTGTTTACACAGGTTAAAAGTGGTTCCTCTCCACACACATGGACATTTTTCTGTTTGAATCCATGGTGAGTCACAGTTAAGCATAGCGGAAGAATATATTTCATTCAAGTCCATTGGAGCTCCAACTGATGCATCACTCCCTTACAACCACGATGTCCCTGTCCAACTATCCACCACCTCATGATCAATGTGACATCAAACACATTATGTAAGAATTCTGTTCACACTCAACAGACTATGCCAATATTTGATTGGTATCTGTGCGTGGTGTGTATACAAGATTATCTGTCTTATGTAATTACTTGTGGACAACTGTATAGTTGTCCACTATCTACAGGTGCCCCTACTGGGTCGCTTATCTAATACCTCCTATAAACCACTCTGGTGGCTTATGTTCCTCTATCGGTAGCATATATGCTACTGTAAGAATATGTCTTCTTACATCCTCCCCACAGACCAAACCTCAGGAAGGTTTGGGAAATGTTATGCTGATGGGGGATCAGCATATATTGGTACAGGCACAGTCAATGACGACTGCACGGCTACTTCAATGGTATTGTCATAGTATATGGAGTCGCCTGGGTCGACTTCCATCGTGGTGTCATCCGCTGTAGTAGCGGATGCAGGCTGAGGGGCGGATTGGGTGGAGGGTTCCGTCGTTGGCACGTCCGTACGTGCCTTCGAGTGGGGAGGCCCTCCACTGTGTCCATCGAGTGATGAATCATCGTCCGAAGTCGACGGTGCTCCCCAAAAGCCTGGGGGGCAAGCAGGTACGTGAAGGCCGGTATATGACCGGCCTTCGCGAGCATCGAGGACCCGTTGTGCGGTCTCATTATAGCAAACTTTGCTCTGCTTCCGCACAAAATAGGGCTCAATGTTTATGAACACCCTAGTGGGATCCACGCCTGTGTAAAGGCCTAGCCACTGGGCTAGCTCACCGAGAGACGTGCTCTTGTGAGGGCGTTTCCACTCGAACGCCTTCTCAATGCTGGTGGACAACAGCATCGGGAGGTCTTGCTGCCAGTTTGTACTGGCAAGCTCAGCCCATCTGCCACGGACTGTGAACAGGTCCGTCAACTTTTGGAGAAAGACAAGGCTGTCTTTCTTTGGCTTAATCAACTTAAGCCACACCCAGACATCGACATCCTCGAGAGAGAGGGTGTTGTCACTATTCCCGCGGATAGCGGGGGATACTCCCTCTGGGGAATACTCGATGGTGCGCAACGCATCCCTGAGATTGGGAGGCGTGTCATGCGCCATCTCGAATGCGGGTGTTCGAGTAGCTAATTGCTGTTCACGGTCAGCACATTTGATTACAGCACGCTGCATGGTGCTGCATGACATGGCAAATGTCGCGTGCGCCAGCGTGAGCTGTTCAACGAATCTTGGATTGTTGAGCGAGCAAGTGTCGAACCATGCTGCGGTTCGACGGCTTGTTTTCACCACAGTGGGGTGCGGTGCTTTGCCCAACGGGCGGGGTAAGAAACCCGTCTGTGTAGCCAGCAGGTCGCCGATGGCCAGGGCAATCCGAGCATGTAGTGACACTGGGTACGGCCCTGCCAGCGCTCTCTGATGAGATGCTGTCTTGCGACCAGCTTGAGTAGGTCCTACCGGTGATGCACCGGTAGTAGGAGTGGACCAACTCACTGAGTCCATCATCGAGTCTGGCAGTGATGTCAGATCAATTATTGTCAGTGCTGATGGCATCGACTTCTTGGTGGACAGTTTGTCTGCCATTTCACAATTTAGCTGCCTCTCCTTGTCGAGGGCAGCGTGAATTGAGCTCTGCTTGGAGCTCGTGTATGCCCTCTTCGTATGAGGCTACCACGTCCTGAATGAAAGGGCATGCCAGTTCGGCGAGTAATGGTGGCCAGGCCACTTTTAATGTGCATTTGATGTCACGCATTTGAGGGTCGATAAGCCACAGTTTTGCGGCTTGCAGCAAGTGCTGCATGTAAGCATTGCACTCTGGGCAGGAGTTGCAATGGATGATTGCAATGGTGTCCTTGACACCATGCACTGTCCAGCTTTGCTCTTTTTGGAGCATTGCGAATTGCTCAGAGGCACTAAGGAGTGCCTCTGCTGAATGAGGTGTGTGGGACGCTTCGGCATCCATGGAGACTATTCACTGAACACTTGCACTGGTGCAAGTGTGGGGGTGGTTGGTAACTTTTACCTTGAAGCGGCGATCAAATCGTCGCTTAAATGCAGAGCGAGCGCACCCGTTGCATCACGTGACCACTTTCACGTGATGTCGTCGTGTCACGCGAATCGTCGACACGAATCATGTTCGTGTCGAGTCCTTTGTATTAAGGACTCATTTGTCATCTCTTTCATGCCTTATGAGGCATCATTAGGAAGCTCTAGCGGCTTCCTCACTCCCCTTAGCTCTAGATAAGCATCTAGCGCTTCTAACTCTCTGCATGCAGAGAGTGGCTCCCAGGTGACATCTCCCAATGTCCACCTTACTTGTAACTCCAGCTTGGACTTACTAGTCCAGCGATGAGCCAGGATCTCATCTACAAACCATTCTGGTTCGTCTTCTTTCCCATAGTCGTAAATATAATTTACATTGCGACAAGGAAATCATGCATCGTCATTGGGTATGTGTGGTCTAATTAGACTTGCATGAAATCTTGGTACTATCCTCCGAGCTGTGAGCTCAGAAGGTAACTCAAGTTTCATGGTAGAAGTGGAATTGTCCACTTCTATGACTGGATATGGCCCAATATAATGGGGCACTAATTTCCTTGCCCATCCTTTAGGTAAGGACAGTTCTTTGTAGACAGATATACTAGCTGTCCTACTTTGTACATCATTCGATGATGGCGTCTGGTATTAGCAGTATCTGTCTGCTGCACTCGGCTCATGATGATGGCATCGTGAGCATCAATCAGGTTCCACAATGCTTGTTGTGCAAACTGCCGTACTCCTCTGAAGGTAGTATCCACTGATAGTACCTGGCCGATATGGGGCAAGTATCCACTGTTCAATTCGAAAGGTGCGTATCCTGTGGTCGCACTGATTGAGCTGTTCAATGTGAATTCTACCATTGGGAATTTCTTGGCCCAATCCTTCTGATCACTCTGCACTACCGTGCGGAGTATTTGTCCTACAGAATGATTTGCTCATTCTGTTGCTCCATCCGTCTGAGGGTGGAATGCTGTGGACATGAGCAGCTTCGTGCCCATAATGCGCTGCAATTCCCTCCAGAATATGGAGGGGAATTTAGAGTCGCGATCCGATATTATTGACTCCGGTACTCCATGCAACTGTACTTCCTCTTTGAGGTATAACCACGCGACTTGTCGCGCAGTCACTCTCGTCGTAGTTGGCACTAGATGCACCATAGATGTGAGTCTGTCAATCATGATTAGTAAGTAGTCGTGACCCTTCAATTCTGGCAATGGGCCAACAAAATCCATTCCAATAGACTGCCAAGGTCTATCAGGTATCGGCAGGGTATGCAATAACCCTGCTGGTCGTCTATTGTCCTTCTTTGCAGCCTGACAGGCTGCACAGGATCCACAGAATGACTCTATGTCGGCTGCCATTCCCGACCACCAGTACAATCGCCTGATGTACTTGTCGGTTTTGAATTGCCAAAAATGGCCAACTACTCTATGTGCATGATCAAGGATGATCTCGACCATTCTCCTCCCCTTGGAAAACACTTCCCAGGGAAGACACACTACGTCTTTATTTAACTGGTTCTTTGTCCAAACCAGTCTGTTTCTCACCCCAAATCAAGGGTGAGCCTCAGGATTTGCCAATACGTTCTTAAGTATTGGATCTGTTCCATAGCCATTGGCTACAGCTAGTTTTAGGTCAAACTCATGTTCTACATGTGAATGTAGACTCTCTGAGTCTGCACCCTATGCTGTAACTAGTACATTGTCCTCCTCCTTACCTCCCATCTGTGTGGAAGGTTCTTTCATTGCTTGTTTCATCTGCTGCGCGTCTATGACACACTTCTCTGTCACACCTTGTAATCGTTGTGACCATCGCACTGTGGCCATTCGTATTTCTATGAATCTATCCATTGGGAGGAATTCTCCTTCCATGTCTAGCTGCGCATCCACGTCGATGTATTCTTCTGCTGGGTGACTTTCACCCTGCTTGTCGTTCTCGTAGTAGCGCGACAGACAGTCAGCTACCTTGTTCTCCACCCCCAGTACATGTACCATGGTATAATTGAATCTGGAGAGAAATTCCCACCAGCGCACTTGTCTGTCTGACAGATGCTGTTGTGTCTCAAAGTATTCGAGACCTTTGTTATCCGTCACCAGTGTGAACTGGTGACCTAGAAGCTTATCCTCCCACTTCATAAGTGCTTCAAGGATAGCAATCATCTTGTGCTCATGCGTTTTTTAACGCTGTTGTGTGGGACTGAATTTATTTAAGAGAAATCCTGCTGGACGACAAGTCGTCCAGTCCAGACCTTGTCTGTAAACTGCTCCGACTCCAGACTTGGAACCATCAGTCACAACCCAAATGGGTTCTGTACTAGCGTGATTTATGGGCTTCAAAATTGGAGCCTTACATGCTAGCGCTTTGATGGATTCAAAACACTTACCATCAAGGGTGTCCATTGCAATGTCCTATTGTTGCGCACACTTCCTGATAAGGGAGTTGTATACGCTGTCAAATCTGGCATATATGGTGCCAGATACTGCACGAGTCCAGGAAATCATTGGACTTCGTTAAATGTTCGAGGTCTTCTCCAACCTCAAACCTTCTCCATCTTATCCACATCGGCATGTATGCCCTTGTCATCTATTATGTGACCAAGGCATTCCATACGAGGCGAATACAAATCGATCTTGGATCGATTTCCACTGAGGAACAAATGTGCCTCACGTAGAATATCAAACACCTGTTGAAGGTGTTTTTTGTGCTCTTCTATAGAGCTCAAGTAAATCAATATATCGTCCAAGTATACGTGGACTGATCGACCAATTTGGTTACAGAAAATCAATGTCATGAGATGTTGAAATGTAGACGGCGCATTGCAGTCTCCAATCTGCATAACCAGACTTTTGAATGTACCAAATATGGTCGCGAAAGCTGTCTTGTCGACATCCTCCTCAACTACATGTATTTGTTCATATGCGTTGGACATGTTAAGGTTGGATCGGTACGCAGCACGAGCTACGTTGTGCTGAATCGTATCCTGGTCTGGGAAGGGTGTAATGTCCTTCACTGTGTTGTCATTGTGTAGATGTAGGTCTATTCAGCTGGTAGTTGATACCTTACGTGTGGTTGTAGGTGAAACCACTCGTATTATAGCTCCTTATGAAGCTGTATCTTTTGCATCTGATGATGCTGCGTTATGATCCTTGTGGTAAGGATGCATTTCATCCCTATAGGGAACTGAAATCTCTACTCCCTACGTAGGCATACCCTTTCCTTCATTAAGGTTTGGTGCGCTTACGAACCCTTTCTCGTCGACCTGATATTTTTGGGTCGACTTACGTTCTGAGCTTAACGCTCAGAATTCGGGTTTGACCACTCGGTGTTTGGCACTGAGTGCTTACCGAGAAACAACGTGTATCTCGGTAACTGCAACCAGATGAACTGGTTACATGCTGTCCTAATGACATCCTACATGACCGTGGTTCGTTGGTAATAACTGCCGTCTACTGAAAGGGTTTGATTCCCTTTCTACCCTCGATCTCATGCGTCTGGAGAAGTCTCCACACGGTAATCTTGAAGGAGGAACCTCCCTCTAGTTGGTGTTTTAATTCAAGTATCTACTTTGGTTTGTCAAAGTAATAGCCAATGGCTTCACGGGTCTTCGTGAAACTTTACTTGACTAGCTGTTTCAACTGACCATATGGTGGCGACCAACCACCCATAGTCGCAGACATGTAAGACGTCGTGGTCGTGAACGTAAGGTTTCCTTTTGTCTTTCGAGTCTTGTCACTT
>MU134485.1:0-57892 GCA_015039355.1 Ramaria rubella
TTTGAGACTGGATGATGAATCAATCAGTGTCCCTATTGATGGACCGATCTCCAACGAGACATTAATTCCACAAAATAGCAATGATCCTGTTCAGGAGGAGGCCGTCGAGGAAACTTTACTTGGATTCGCGAGATTATATTCTGGCACAATCCATATAAACAGCCCAATTCACTGCGTACTACCGAAATATAATAACTCCCTTCCTCCCACGCACCCCAGAAATACACGATATGTGCTTACTGCGCAGGTGCGGGGCTTATACACTATGATGGGAAGGGAGCTGGTTCCCGTGAACAAAGTGAAAGCCGGCAATGTTTTTGCAATCAGTGGTTTAGAAGGCAAAGTATGGAGGAACGCCACACTCTGCGCACCTATTGGTAATCAGGAAACAATTTCTTTAACAAATGATAGTGCCCATTTAATTAACCTCGGTGGTGTGAGCCGTCAGGTAAGCAACTTCACTCAATAACCATAACTGCTTCATGTTTTCACATTATCTCAACTAGTCCCCCCCAATCGTCAGAGTTGCCTTGGAGTCGGTTATTCCTGGTTCGCTCCAATTTCTGTTTATCATTGAAACCGTAGTTCTAAATTCGTCGTTAGCTGACATGCCCAAGGTCGTGCAGGGTCTGCGTTTGTTGAGCCAAAGCGACCCATGTGTCGAGACTTTCCAGCAGCAAACTGGTGAACATGTAATACTCACTGCGGGAGAACTTCATTTGGAGGTCACAGCCTATGTCTCTAGAAATATCCCTCTTGGTGCTGACCACCCGATAGCGTTGCCTCAAAGATTTACGGGAACGATTTGCCAAAGTGGAAATTCAAGCCTCCAAACCCATCGTGCCTTTTCGTGAAACTGCCATTCGTGCCCCAGGTGTGTTCATTTGTCTTGCTTGGTCTTTAAACCCCTCAACGTCCATCAGACCTTCCACCTCCCAAAGCTGGACTAACCGTACCTCGTGGAACTGTGACCGGTTCTAGTTCTCATGGCCTTGTGAAATTCATCATTCGGGCGTTTCCCTTACCAGAAGAAATTATCGAATTTTTGCAAGCCAACCTTTCGCTCGTGAAGAAAATAAGGAGAGGAGTGGAGGCTCGCACCTCAAAAAGAAGTCTGCCGACACCTGCCGAAGCGCAAGAGGCTCTGCGTCCCGAAACGACAGTTCGTGAAACAGAAGTCGAGGCGGGAGAAGATGATACCGATGATGTGCCCGGTGGAACGGAAGGTGATGTAGAGCGCAGGCCCACGGTTCAGCTTCATGAGTTCTGGGATACACTTGCAACATTATTTGCACAAGCAGGACCAGAATGGAAGGGCACATGTGATCATATCTGGTCATTTGGTCCTGTCAGGGTGGGTTCAAATATTCTGGTGGATCGTCGACCTGGCACAGTTGTGAACTCGTACGCTCTTTTTTATTCGCGTCATTACGCATCCGACAATGTTCTTAGCCTCCGTAATTACACAGCAAGGTCATCAGATTCCAGAACTTTACGCGATTTCGAGGACAGCATCGAAACAGGCTTCCAAATTGCTACGTTCCAGGGTCCACTTTGCGCCGAACCTGTAGTAGGAATGGCGTTCATTGTAGAAGACATGTCCTTCACGGAAGTTGATGGTCATGGTGGTACGTCTTACCCAATTGCCACCATGGATCTACATGGTTCGATGCAGCACTCCTAGATTGCTTTCGTAGTTTGTACGCTTCATCGAACCATGTGTGTCCGGGTGATGAACTCGCTCATTGTTACTTTCTCACGTTCTTGGTAGTCGACACAGGTACATCGCAAGCCTCGGGCTCGCTCATATCCGCCATTAAGGATGCCTGCAGATCGGGCTTTTTGGATTGGTCCCCACGGTTGATGCTCGCGATGTACACCTGTGACATCCAAGCATCTAGTGTGTTCTTTTCCCCTGAATCATACTGTCTTACTAAGTATCATGTGCAGCCGATGTCCTTGGTAAGGTTTACGCAACAGTAGCCAGACGTCGTGGACGTATTATTGCTGAGGAAATGAAAGAAGGAACTAGTTTTTTTACCATCAAGGCTTTGTTGCCCGTGGTAGAAAGCTTTGGATTTGCAGAGGGTAAGCAAGAGCGGTGCTGTCCTCCTTCTCGGCATTCAAAATTTCGTAGACATCCGCAAGCGAACCTCAGGAGCTGCCAGTCCTCAGCTCATCTTCAGCGGGTACGTCGTATGCACCTAGACATCACTAGAACTTACACAAAGCGCGAGAATAGCTATGAACTCTATGACCAGGATCCCTTCTGGGTTCCAACCACAGAAGAAGAACTTGAGGACCTCGGCGAAAAAGCTGACAGAGAAAATGTAGCGAGGGTATACATGAACAGTGTAAGGGAACGTAAGGGGATGTTCGTGGAGAAGAAGATTGTGCAGTTCGCAGAGAAACAGAGAACTCTCAAAAGATGACCAAGCCATTTAGAATTGATGGTAGATTATACTGACTTTGGAATATATACCTCGATGCAGATCAGATCATCAGGAACTTACCCACTTGACCGGTATTTTAAGAAAAACCAGGTCTACTTAAGTATTGACATGCCTTCACGGGCGTCCGCTTTACTACCTGTGCATCGCACCGCAGACAACAACGCAAATGATTCGCCGATCTAGGATTAAATACGATTATATATCAATATACCATGATCCAGTCTGAACCTCAACCTTTGAAGCATCAAGTTGGATGGTTTGGGCCTCCCACGTTCATCCTATCTCTGGTCCCCCATACAACATGCTGTTGAGGATTGTCAACAAAAATACGGATATTTTCCACTTGTTCGCTGTCTTCTCCCAACTCGTAACCATACCATTCCTGGGCTAAGTCGGCCCATTCACGGGTGGCGGGCTCACTGCCGGCATTCTCGTTAGCTGTGTGAGATGCAGGAATAAGAGCCAACTACTGACTCGGAGTGAGCGGCGGCTACATGTGTAGCATCAGCAGCAAGTTGTCCACGCCTGCCCCGCACGTTGAGAATCATAACTCGACTAACAAGAACAATTCAAACGTACTCGCTCCAGTAACCTTCCTCCTCCCCTGTCCGCCAAATCTGACGTACCAAGTTTAATGCTTCGAGACCGGTAATCTCATTGTTGCCCCAGGTCGCGAACTTGCCATGCGATGTACTCATTGATTGCAACCGCTGGTCGGAGGCTCGAGATTCATTCGCAGGCAAAGAGCAGACCACACACGAGCAGTTGAAGTTGTACGCCTGGGCTAGATGATCTCTGGGAGGGAAATATGTTAAAAAAACTCCGAGATTGCGTGGAGATCTACCTTCGTGCATCGCGGGGTCGCTTAGTGTCGAAGTATGTTGTGAGTAATTCCTGTGAAAATTGAGTATGCGGTTCCACCTATTTGGCTGAATCAACAAACCTCTCCTTCCTTTACCTCTTTTAAAGCATGGACAACTGCAAGAAATAGGTATGGCGGTTTTGAAGCGGCCCAGAGCCATAACGCACCCAGCTTCTTTTCTTTCTCCCTCCACGTGTACACCGAGTTGAAACCCGCCGAGCAAGCGTGATTTAACCTTGCTGTTCTCGGAAAAATTCCCACACCGGATTCTCCGGCGGAAATTCCATTTGTCTGGAATATTGAGAGTGGGATTTTTTCATTCGGGATGTCCACGCCCGAGTCTGCATATGAGAGTTCAAGGAAGGCAGCCTGCTGATCCGGATGAAGACCTTTTAGCTGAGAGTCTATTAATGCAACAGGATCACCGGAGACTAAATATCCCAAATTTTATCAATTTTAACATTATTGAAAAACAAAAGAATGCAGACTTTTTCGAGGAACGGTGAAGAGCGGTTTCTCAGTGATGATGCGTTCCCCTTGCTAAATTTTTAGTAAGGATATATCTAATAAAGATATTCGTCGCTGTTATACTTTTATCAGGCGCGTTGCAATTATGCCTTTTCCGCGCCCAGGAAGGTCTTCAACCTTCCACGGTATAACTGTGCTATGAAATTGTTTGACATCGGACTGGAAATACCTCGTAAGAAGCGTAATAATAACAATGGCTACAAGCCGATATCCAGCATTTCTAAGTTGGCGTCTGAAGTTTGATTCTGGTGGAGGTTCCAAAGGAGCCGTCTATCGTGCGATTAGATTGGAAATCAAACTAGGGATCCCGGTGCGTACGCTTTGTGCGGCCGCAGTCGTTTGAGGGATAGCTTTTGTACCGGCACCAGGATTTGCGATTTCCTTACCTCCGCGTACTCTTCGTCGTGGAGGCATTGTCACAGTTGATTTTATTCGTACTACCGTTGTCACGCATTGTCACAAAGCAATCTTCACTTCCCCGGCACAATGTTACCCGGGGCTTCACTCGTCAACAATGCCTCGGACGATGTCGACGAGGTATGGGGAGAAACAAATGACATACCGGCCCAGGAATGGTCTAAGATGGACAATGATTTTACAAATGTGAGGATTGTTCTCTGCCATCTTGTTCCAGTACGGACTCAATACAGGCGGGATACCGTGAAGGCATAACGGCAGGGAAGGAGGCTGCATTGCAGGAGGGGTTTGACGAAGGCTTCGCCCAAATTGGAGCTCCTCTCGGGAGGAGACTTGGGGGTCTGAGAGGCGCTGCCAACGCGGCCTTGAGCTTTATGTCACTTCTCTCTGGAGAACATGCAGATGCTGAATTAGTGGAGCGACGTAAAAATGAACTCAGAGACATCATTGGAAACCTCGAACGAATCCACTTGGCGGATCTGGCACCACGCGACTTGCAAGCTGAGGAGCACGCCAGAGAACATATAGAGAATATCTCTGGAGATGTTACAGCGTATGTGGCAGTGGAAGCAGGTACCAACAAAGACAGAGAAAATTCCTCACAACCAACGGAATATCTTCTGAAGGCATCCAACACAGAAGAACAGTCGTCATCGAGACCTGCAGTGCAAGAATTGGATCAAATTCGTGCACGGCTTTACATTGTATTAAAAGATGTTGGCTTGAATATCTCATTGGACTAATTTACTTATCGACATTATCAAGGTATTATTCACCCTAATGAGCCACTCTTTTAGGCTAATACTTGATAGCGGTTAAATTTGAGTCACAATGCGCTGTCACCCTACGCTTTTATAGCGAGAAAAAGACCTACCATGATGAATTGACTTTAGGAAACTAGGAACATCTAGAAGATCTAGCTATACCATCTTTCACTGGAAATATAAAACATAGATTTGAGGGGTCTATGAACAATGAACTGCTCAAGTCATTATTGTGTTAGTCATACCCCAAGAGGACTTGCGGGCATAACGAACGTTCAACAGTACTTTTGATGAGCTACGGCAAAGTGTGCCTTAAGCTGTCGAGTTTTACTTGGTGTCTGCATATGAAGATCTTTTGTACAAGCTCGATTCAAACCCCGCAATGATAACGCGTCCACAAGGACCACAACGCGTACGCTCTTTAGGCACCGATAGAAAGCGTGTACCATCGACCATGGAACAATCTGACACAATTCAAATCCAAAATCAGCCGGTGGTCGGCGGTGAGGCGGCGGTGGCCCCACCAAGTGCACCATCTGAAATCAAGGCAAAGAAGCCGAAAGGAGCTCCCAAAGTGCCTCCGAACGCAGATAGACCTCCAGGAAAATCACTCTTACCCATAAGTAGAGTGCAGAAAATTATTAAAGCGGACAAGGTGTCATAGTAGCCTTGCTTGTCTGTCTCTAATGGTGCTGAGGCATCACTCCTAGGAACTTCCCAGCTGCAACAAGGAAGCTGTGTTTCTTGTGTCAGTTGCTACGGTAAACCGTTAAACGTGGGGAGTTATCATTAGTTTGATGCAACTTTTGGGTTTTCCAGGAAGAATTCGTTAAACGGCTGGTGCAAGCAGGCCAACAGCAAGCAAGTAGGGAGAAACGAACAACCGTTCAACGAAAAGATATCGGTGTGTAAATATTGCGTGCTTTTTTTCTACTAGCCTCAGATCAACAATTATAAAGTGACCGCTGTGCGGAGAGCAGACGAGTTTATTTTCTTAGAAGGTAGCCGTCTCCGTGTCGAGTAATCAGCGACTAATTCATACTTACCTTTCAGAAATCCTGTCTGTTGATGTGCCGGCTCCACCACCCGCTCCTCTAAATCGGAAACCGAAATCGAATGCCAGGATAACAACCACAGATACTACGACCATCAAAGACGCTTTCAATAAAGGCAAAGAAAAATCCAAGATAGGTGTTAATACAGGAGCTCCCGATGGGGATACAGACGATTTAGATAACACCGCGCTTGGGAGTGGAGGGGAACAAGGAGGAAGGAATGACGTTCCTATGGATCTATCGTGATCATGACCATGAGATGGGTATGTATAACAGCTTATATGGATACAATATAATTAGAGTTTGCTCCTTATCCTCTGGGATATAGTTTCAGCGTCGTCGTCATCTAGTTCGCTGCGCCCCAGAAACTCTCGTTGATGCATTTCTTCCTTTGAGAGGGGGGCTGGCGGAGCTGCTTCCGGCGCTGCAGAGCTTGCCGTCGACGGGGCAGGGACGATGTGATAATGCACCTAGATTCAATCAACATGAGGTATTCCTAGAGATAGGAATAATAGTACGGACATGTGGGACTGCTTGGGCATATTCCTGATTGCAAACCACATTTAAGGCAGTGTTATTCATTGCTTACAGAGAGGAAATGTCGGTAGATTAACAAATGAGGATAACAGAATTAATAACCTTTCGTCAGGGCATTCGCTACTTTCGAGATGGCTTGTCCAGTAGCACCTGCAATTTCTGGAGGAAGATCAGAAACGCATTTATAGTGTTCCTTCGGTATGACCAAGACATGTCCTGGGCGTAAAGGGAGTATGTCTATAGGTGATTTATGATTAAAATGCACTATTCCGCGAGACATAGCTTGCCTAGAATAGCAATCACGCTTTCGTTCTCATATACTTTATACGCCTGTGCGCCTTCTTTGATTATGCGACAGAATGCGCAGAACGGTGCATCAGGCTTCCATTCTGGTGACAATTTGCGTGCTATATGAGTATCAATGATATAGGAAGTCATCCGTGGAAGTTTGGATGACTCAAGATGGTGCACAGAAAGAATCAGTACGGCGACGATGATGTAAGCTTGAATTCTGCCAAACGCGACCTACATTGCTGTATTTTAAAAAATATTTGGAACGAGGAGATGTGCCTTAGTTTTAACATCGCAAATCTTATTTCCGTATTCTGTGTACAATAAAATCACTAGGTACAGATTCGGAGCATTCTTCTATTTATCTCCGAGCCGGCCGGAACCCTCGAAGGGTGTCCAGACACTGATCTGATAATGTCTATTTTTTAACGCTTACATTCGCAGCTACACGGTAAGTGATATATCGCACATCTCGAGCAGCTAGCTCAGTGTTTTCCTTCATCCTCCTCAACCCAGAAATACCTTCTAAGCCACCCGGAATGATCTCAAACATGATTTGACTATGCCAGCGTTAGAAAAAATGGTCTAAGACTAGGGGACTTTATGCATTTGCCAGACTGCAGAAGCTCTGTCAAATTCATATAGGGTCACCGAGTTCACGGTGGACAAGCATATTTCCGTAGACGATAATCTTCTTGTCATCTTCGCCATTTTTGAGGTTTTCTTTCGCGCGGAGCACAAGGATGAGAGTTCCAGTAGGTGTAACGATATTATCCCATACCTGCTCCTGGTGTCTCCCGAGGCGACGTCATACATACACAATACCGGAAGTGTGATCGATACTTTCTTGACCTCACGTCCACCTTCTAGTCAATGATGTGGGTTGTGCATTTAAAGAGGTCTGTGCTGTGCAAAGAAGTCGTCACAATAGGGGAGAATCCGGAGTGACGCGCAAGTTGGATCGCTACCAATACAAGGATGAGAGGTTTAGTCTATCATAGAAGAAGTGATGTCATCAAAAGATA
Organism: Ramaria rubella; assembly: GCA_015039355.1. Taxonomy (NCBI): domain Eukaryota; kingdom Fungi; phylum Basidiomycota; class Agaricomycetes; order Gomphales; family Gomphaceae; genus Ramaria; species Ramaria rubella. Next base: position 7,933 of record MU134485.1, read on the forward strand.
TATCTTCAGGTATCTGCAATATCGGAAGAAAAAAATCGAAGTAGGATGCGCATGCGATGCCCTACCTTTGCGAGGATCTTGACTGGTACGACGGTGTATTCTTGAACATTGGCCCTATCGTTTGTCAAGTTACCTTGGTCAAAGCTAGTGAAGCGTTTGAGCACCTCTTATGATGGATATTCTTTTGAACTCACACTCGCCCGAGTTCTTTGCACTTTTTCTAACCTGCCCTACTGTTCCGCCGAGTCTGTAACCAAAATGGACAGGTGCTTGTCGATGGTTTCGCCATACCTTTGATCTTCTAGTAGTCAACGGAGTTCAGTGCAGTGGCTTTATGGAACGTCGACTCGGATTCGGAAAGACAGTTGAAACGCATCATCCGTCCGTCTAGGCTCCAACTTGGAGCTTGAGCTTGAGCTTGGAGCTGTTCCCTTTACATATATAAATGCTGAATAATCTCGGGCTTGAACGAAAGACAGAAGATTTCGCAGAATCCAGACTGCAGCCGATGACAAAGTTGCACATGATTATTCAGCTGGCCGCGTCAGCGCAAGTCACATGACTGAGGAACTCATTGCAAAGGTTCCACACACTTCGAGCACGCTGAGTCGTCGCTGACGCGTCCTCCCATAAGTCTCTCATAAGTATCACCTCTTGACTGCTCTTTATACCCAATAGTATCACCCGTAAAGTGGTTTGCCCCCACTATTGCATCTACAACTCGTTACCTGGCAACCACATCTTTCACCGCTAATGTCAACGGGCGAGTCGCCTCACAACTCCCACCTCTTGTTCATAGGTCAACAATGCCACGCCACCCAATGCTATATGGTCGACTTTCTTCCCTTCCGGTGCGACCATTGCAAGCATGCCTTTTGCGCAGACCATTACAAGCCCACCTCGCACGAGTGCGAGAAGTATGACGCTGCGAAACTTGATAGAATTGCCCCACCCTGTAAGTCTCAAATTGGCCCCTATGTCCGTGGACTAACGTGTGTCCTAGGCCCTTTGTGCAACACACCGGTGGCGATCCCACAAGATCAAGATCCAAACGTGCGCATGGAGCAGCATATCGAGCGGGAATGTAATGTAACAACGGGGAAGCGAGCTAAGACAGGAGGTATGCCCGTCTGCGCAAGGGGAAAGTGTGGTAAACTGCTTTTTGCGCCTATCAAGTGCAACGTGAGTCGACTTTGACAGCGTTCTTATTGGTATTTAATATCGTTCAATGCACTTTATTGCGCATAGAGCTGTAGCCGACAATTTTGTGCTTCTCATCGGTTCCCTTCGTCACATTCTTGTTCGGCAGCTGCAGCATCGTCGTCCACGCCGGGTTCGAAGCAGGCGCCGTCTTCTAGGGCATCGGCAACAGCTGCATCTAACGCTGGTACGAATTTTGTAAACCAGACGTCAGCAGCGAGTGCTGCAGCCATGGCCGCCATCAAACGAAATATGGCTACCACAAATAAACCTAAACCCGTACCCAAGTCTGTCGCGGGAGCTTCCACGGCGAAACCGAATATCGGCACTCCAACATCGGGCACGTCGAGGGCGGAGACGGGGAGTCATAAGCACAACCCTTTCTCAAAGACTGACCGGTGCGACTCCTCTTCTCTCCATGTGCGTGAAATACGAACGCCCACCAGCCCTTCTTTCTCTGCACTTGCCATTGCTTCTGATTCATTATCTTCGACACAACCGCAACCATTGCCGTCCCCTACCAATCGTGACCGATGTAAACCTCTTGACGAAATCTTCACAACATCTTGGGCACCGCCCTCTCTATTCGGAACGGCGTGACCCAGGCGCGCGAGGGCGGAACAAGAATCGCGCAGACGTGCGATGCGGGAACGCGCGAAGAAAGGGGTACGTTGACTGGGTTACTCATTATCTATTCCTTTACCCATGGAGTTGACTTTTGAGTAGCTTTTATCTGAGAGGGAGCAGATACTGCTTGCGGAGGAAGAGGCAGCATTGGCAGCTGAATCGGGAAGAAAAGATTCTGACTGTGTTGTGATGTAGCTTTGGTTGAATTTTTTTTTCGTATTGTTTGGATGTATTTCTCATTCGATGCCTTATGGATGCTCCATATTTAATATCTAGTAATAATTGAAATGTCTTCACTATTCTCCTGACCAGGATCGTATACCTGCCGCACCTGCGTATTTATGAGCTCCTTAGGTTACGTCCCGATATCGAGAGCCGGCTATAATGAACCGGAACCGAAGTGAGATCGGCTAAGTATATCCATCCTATTGAGTTCAACCACTTTTTTCTGTCCGCCATGACTACACAGAAAATGACTAGATACCATATACCTCATCCTGATGATCCAGAAATCAAGATTGCTGGTGACCTGGAGCAAATTGAACCAGAGCTGCCAACTCAGGGCCGTAAGGTCGCTCTGGTCTGTGTCATTTTTTCCCAAGACAACCATATACATATCGAACATGCCATCCTGAAAATCAGATCTTACACGGAGTATTGGGGTTAGATAATTTATAAAACCCCATAGATTCACGGGCAATAACGCGCATATTCAAGGCACAAGAATTATTTATTCCAGAAACGCTTGGCCAAAATTCTTCCTATGGACTCCTTTAGATTCGATTTTCGGTGAATGAATAAAAAATTTTATTATCTTATTGTTAACATTTTCATAGAGGGAACCACGAGACGCCAGGGCCGTGGAACATGTCTTATTTTGAGAACGACTTGGCGGATCTGCGCGCGGTGGTTGCATTCCTGACATCGCAACTTGGGTATACAATTGATGTAGTCATTGGACACTCTCGAGGATCCTTAATAGCATATAAATGGATATGTACTGCTCCGGAAGGTCAAACCGTATCAGCTTTCGTCAACGTATCGGCGCGGTACCGCATGGAAGTGAGTTTGTATATATCGGACTTCAGGACTTTGACATGACGCTTCATGATTCTTATTAATCAGCGAATGCGCCGTGAGCAATTTTGTTTCATGATCGTTCGACTTGGTATATTGGCAGGCTGACAGTGGCGCAGAGCGAAATGCACTCTACCAGCCTCAAATAGACCAGCAAGGTTTCTATGAGTGGAAAGTAAAAGTCGCAGGTGAAGAAAAAATCGGCAAAATATACGACGGGGACGTGGAACGATTTGCGACATGGGACACGAGCTTCGTGTGGAACCACTTTCCTCAAGGCACCCATGTCCTCACGGCTCATGGTCTCGCCGATGAAACAGTGCCACCGTAGGTTGAACCCTGTCGATATTCCAACGGGGCTGAAAACCAGCATTTTGTTAGATACGATGGCATCATCTATGCGCGGGCCTTGTCAACGCGAAACCCGGGAACACACACATTGCACATGGTGGAAGGCGCAAATCACAATTTCATTGGGGTGAGTGCTTCTTTAAAAACAATGGAATGTATGGCCCTCTAATCTCGGTACATACAAGAAATATGATGAATTAAATGAGACTATCGTCGAATGGCTGGGGGAGGTTAAAAGTGGAAACGCCAAAGGAGGCATTTGGGGAACAGGAGTTAAGGGAAAGCTTTGATAGCAATTTCAGGTAAATTTTCTATATCATAGCCAAAAATAGAGGATTATAGCCATAGAGTTTTGTCAATATCTCAAGTTTTTGTTGGCGCACTGGGTGCCATCGCTCGTGCAGCGACAGCCTCAGCGCCATGCATTGTAGAAACTGGCATCTGTTCGGGAGCCTGATGTTGATTCTCCCGGATCATTGCAAGTTCTTCCATCAAGGTTTCGTGTCGGAACTTCAGTCTGATATCGGGCACGTTTGTCTGAGCGTCGAGTGAGTTAGAAATGTATTTTCATGTAGTGATGGCTGGGTTACTTTATTGATGTCGTTCCCTGCGGCACCAGGTAGGTACCACTGTTGTCCCAACCAATGACGTTTGACTTCCATCTCGAAGCCACTTTGAATCACAGAGTTGCGTGCGAGCTCTGCCAGGGAACTCTGAGATAACTTATATATCTAATACAATGGATCAGTGCGATGTTCCTAGAGATGCGACCATAGGCTCACGTGGGCAGCAACACTGTACTCCTCCAGGAGCGGTTCCTATACAGAGTTCAATGGTCCATGTGATACGCTTGAAGTAAAACTTGCCTTGGTAAAGTGGAATTGCAGAGGATCATCGGTACTGAGGCTGACATTCAGGCCAGCCTTGAAGAAGTCTATAAGAGGATTCCGTTCATAAGCTAGAAATAAGGCATTATTGCTAAGTGGGCTCATGGCCAGGCCGATTTGTTTGAGATAAAATAGATATTGGAGTGCGGGGACCTTGCGTAAGAGAATTCCATGAGAAATAGAGTGCGAAGTAAGAAACGCAGAAGTCAGCTACAGCCATGCTACAACATCAGCGAAAAAGCGGGTCGTAGTTACGATTGTGGCTGCACGCACGTGATCAGTGTCTCCTGCCTCTCCAGAATGAGGTCTGAGAACAAAAGTATCTGAATGTCTTGTGTGAGAAGAGCAAGACGGTTAAGGGCAGAACGCACTGAACCCTCGTTCCCGTCTCCAGTTGTTCAAGCTCGCCATGTTAGCAAACATGTAGTAAATCCTGTGATCTGGTAAACTCATTTCAAGAATCTATGAAATACACGCACCAGTAGGAATACGGAGGAGACTGTGGTGTATCCCATATCCGAGGATAGGGGAACTTACGATGTATCCGTCTTTCTACTTTAGATTCATCGTCAACGGTATCGAAGCCAATAACGCGTTGCAAGAATACGTGCAGTTCGGGATGACTTGAAGGATCCTTAGTCACCTCGAACAGTGGTTGGAAAACATCTGCGATTAGACCAATGCGTAAACGGGTGGCCACATTGCGAGGGACCCAAGTTGTTGAGAACTTACTGCGAATGATGTCCTCAAAGTTTTTTACAGAGCCGCTGGCCTTGTAAACATCATAAAGTCGGGGTACCTGGATTAACCATCGCACATTGTGCGAAAACAATTTGTTGTGAACGATCCATTTGGCTAGCTTGTCCCATTCGCCATCAGAGCGTCCATATATACTGATTCTCCACTCGCAATTCTGAAGGAAATTGAGTATGAGTGGCTCTAAAGTTAGACTCGAAAATTTGTCTCACCTGATACTTGCTTTGTTCAAGATCCGTAATAACCTCTACAGAACAAATAAGCTCACGTACTTCTCCTAGAGGATTTCGGCGGACCTTGGGTTAATTCGGCCAAATAGCGGCCTTGAATGAAATTATCTGTCTTGAGAAATATTTCACGTAATCGTGATTCGCCGATAGGATTGTACTTGAGATTGAACTTATCAAAACGGTGGAACGAATCTTGATGGGCATGCATATCGAGAGTGTCAATTGATAAGTCGTATGCTGTAAGGTTAAGAGACTGGAACACTTGAGCCAAAGTTAGCTCGGCCCCATCACGGAAAATTACAACGTCCTACGAAATTATTAGTTGGACACAAGAATAGGAGGCAATGACCACGCACATCTGGGCTTTTCTTCATTTTAGCTTTTATGAATCGAAGGAGATGCTTTTGATTCATGCTGCTGGAGTGGTGTACGTGGGTGTCAACTTTTCGCACATTATAAAAATCCCTGAAGGTCAGAAATTTAGAATGCGGCGGATGATGAATTAAACCAGACCGACCGATGGGATACTCTCTAAAGTATAACGTCAATGGCCGTTCATGACACCATAAATGAAAGGGATTACTTTCATATCTGCCATTTCCTGAAACTCATTCAAGAGACTGAACATTGTCCATTTTCCGGCTAAATATTTGAGCCTGCGAAAGGCGAAGCTTTTGGTGGGACCATCTGCGATAACACCCAATACATAGTCAAGGTCAAGAAAGTATTCACGGATTGTGGGAATGTCGAAAAGGGGTTTCCTCGAACCAGTATCTATTTAATCATTAGGTTAACGTCAAACTCCCTCAGTTGAGTTGAAATTACCGCTGGAGTTTGCTTGAGAATCTGCATAGACTTGGAATACACCCTTTTCGTCAATCTTAAAGTCCCATGGATGAGGTTCGGGTGTCTTGCATTTAGAAAAATCAAATTTCTCTTCTGTTGTATTGGCCGCATGAGATGGGTCTTTGTAATGCCAGTGTGGTGGTGGAGGACGGGGATAGATTGTCCATGGACGGAAAGTGCCTTCAGAAGCTGTGCATATCGATGTGAGGGAAGCATCTGGTCTTATACCAGACACATCCCCCCCGTCCTCTTTGAAGCCGAAAAATACTCCATCGTGATCTCTAGGATTGTCACCGAGTCGCTGTTGAGAAATGCGTATGTACTTGTCCCGAAGATCCAAACACTTCTGCAAGGACTCGTACATGGCGATAAGCTCCATTGAAAGGCCTGCATCTACAAACCCATCATGCTCAGCGGCAAGAAATATCATCCCTGGAGGTTGCAATCCTACGTGCTATACCGGGTGCGTGACTTTCCACTTTTTCCTCACTTTCTTCATCAGCCTCGAGGATGGGGCCAGGAATGTGTTCGAGGGGAGCTGCCTGTTGAAGGTGACCACCAGCCATAGAACCCAAGATACTCGGGGGGAGAGTCAGATTTCCAAAAGCATCCTTGGGCAAGTGGGATGTCTTTGGAATAGACGATGGACCAACTGAAGGGGAGGAAGTAACAGATGATGGCCTAGGCCCATCCACTGAGTTACGTCGATGAGCCCAGTACTTCTCTTCAATCTATACAAATATTTCTCAGCGAATGCAAATAACTTGGCAGGGAGATCAGTACATGTTGCATCGTTTTCTCTTCACTATACGGAAAAAAACCGTGACTCGTAGTCACACCTACAGCCACGGGGGATACGATGCCATCATCAGGACTTGGGGTTCTGGAAGAGAGCCTTTTCCCCATCTCCCCATTTTCTCGCTCATCCATAGGCAGATTCATGTCTGCCATGGTCGAGTCAAGAGTAAGACAGCGCAGATCAGATTTGAACTCCGATCATCTGCGGAGCCGAGCCACCGTCATGTCTCCCCTCAGTGAGAAAGCCAAAGGAAAACAACGAGCTGATACCCTGGACATACCAAATCCAGCCACGCCTCGCTCCATCCAGCGGGACCTAACTATTCGATTTACCGAAGGTGTGCAGGACTTGATCGTGTCTGTAGGACAGAAGGATTCTGTAAGAGACATAAAGAACAAGGTGAGCATTCGTTCTCGCTGGTATTTCACATATGTGAATCTACACTCTCAGATTCGATCTGAAAGAGCTGAGGTGGCTAATAGACGATTGCGACTCATCCATTCTGGGAGATTGTTGACAGACGGAACTTTACTGTATCCATGGTTGGTTGCATTAGAAGAGCGACAACGACGGGCACACTCAAAGGAAGAGGGGCAAACAGGGAATAAGGAATCATTGGATCAACCGAACACATGGTTGCACTGTTCGGTTGGCCCGGTGATGGAGGTTGGGGAAGAAGATGACCGAGGAACCGCGCAGGTAGGCTAACCTGCACAGCATTGACATGCCATTAGACCTTATGCCTGTCAATTAGACGACTCAAATTAGCCCATTGAGAGGTTTTGATCGACTACAAGCCGCAGGGTTCTCAGCGGAGGATATTGCGTCGATCCGTCGCCAGTTCCACAGTGAGGCTTCCAATAATCTTGCGGACACCGATCTTAATGGTGAAGACTGTCAGTTTGCTTTAAAAAAACCTCACATATATGACTTATCTTAGCCTGACAGTCGATGAGCATGCCCGTGCGCTAGAAGAACAATGGATTGATTCAATTGACACAACTGGCTCAGCTGCGCTCTCTCAGTCGTCGCCATCTACGTCTTCCACTGTCCTACAAGGTCTGCTGTTAGGCTTCTTTTTCCCTGTATTACCATTCTTCTTCTTCCGGGAGCCTCGTGCGCCAGTATTTTGGGATGATGGACGGGAAGCGGAACACATGCCTAGCGTTGTGTTTACGTGAGTATCCCATACCCTGAGACACTCGAATTATGCTGACGACGACGATCCCGTTTCCAGAAAAAGAATGCAGATGGCCATTGTTATTGGCTTTGTCTTAAATATCACCTTTGGCATATGGCGGTTTCTTCTTTCCGGGTAATTATATATCAATTAATCATGATTATTGGACCTTTGTTCTAGTAACCTTGCAACTGTTCGCAACATCAATCATTAGCGTCACGTAGACTTCATTTCAGGCAGCATCATGGAACCACATTTACGCATCCATCCGATAATGGTTAGGAATTGGCGATGTGATGATACAAAGGATACAGATATATTATTAGTGGCACAATACACATCTATAACTCACATCCTGCCCTCACGATCCATCTTACGTCTCTTTCTCTCCTGCTCCTCGTAAATCAAGCTCTCTGCCGCACTGATGGGCCGTTTCTTTTCCTTATCAGTCGCCGTTCCAGAGGATCCAGCGGTAGAAGCGAGCGGCGAAGATTTGAAAACGTTTGGTCGCTTCAGAGGATTAATCGGGGGTACCTTCAGAGGATTCATTTTGAAACCTCCTAGACCCCCAGCGGGCGCACTCTCTGATGAAGAGGATGGCGCGGACGCGGCTGCTTTCGCAGACAGGGATAAAACCACTTTCTCAGCACCCTCCTCACGTTTCAGACCCACTTCGGCAGAGGGGATGTCGTTTGGTTGGTCTTCAGAAGTAGCAGCGGCTGCCCGATCGATTTGTTCGGCGATTAAGATTCGTTCTCGCTGTTCATCTGAAGTAGTTAGCCGCTCCTTCTTCTGTGCTGCTTCCTATAGACGAAAGAGCTTAAAATTTAGTTATCGTCAACCTTGGAAAAGGCCATAGCCACGCACCTGCTTCGCTAAAGCTTTAGGACTATTATCCACCCACGCAAGGAACCAGCCTTTCTCCGTCTCATCAACTCTCGCAATCCCACTTCTACCCAAGTGTTTGACGAACTCAGTAAGGGTGACCCATCGCGTCGAGTTCATATGCAGGTGGTTCTTATCCTGGATATACTCTTGATAAACGTTATTTGCCTTGACACGCTTGGTACCAAACCTATAGGAATAGTAACACTAATCAGCTCCAAATCCCAAAGAGCATGTTGTGCAGAATTTCGTGCTACCGAGACCGAGACTCACCGTCGAGATAATAACGCCACAAATTCTGATTGGAACTGCATCGAGAAATTGGAGATGTGTTTCCCCGCATGTTCTCCAACGACAAGCATCTGTCGCAGATGTGACTCAGACTGTGCATGGCACTTGAAACCGTTTTCGTCACGGCATTGCTTCTCGCAGACTTGGCAATACCAACGAAGACGCTGGAGCCCTTTCGACTTCATCTTATTTGCGACATACTTCGGCGTTCCGACTGATGGTGCAAAGGTTAACAATCAAGTTCGGCAGCGGGAGCAAGGAGCATACCTTCTGCGCGAGGCATAGTGAGTTTGGAGTTGGGAGGTGAAGGTGGATTGGAGTAAGCGCGTTAGTCAACACGTCGGAGCTTGAAATCTCACTGTTCAAACTTCACACTGCTGGTGATGAGGTTTTAATGCTAAAAGTTATATATTCGAGTGGTGTGCACTGTCTTCCTTCAACTGATTATCATATGTTAGACTCTCTTCCACGAGCAGGTGAGGAATGAGGTTTCGAGCCCGACCCGCTACGTATCTAAACTCACAATCAAACGTTTCTAGTTTATATATATATCATCCCAGACATTTGGCTTCCCGGCGATATATTGTAATCCCCATAAATTTCTAACGTCCTATTCATGATCAAAGGTTTGGTTGTTGAGGAATATGCGACTTCTTCAAGTTCTTCCGTTTCGTTGAATCCAGTACTTTTGTAATTATAGGCTGTAAATCCGAGCTCGTATATTGCCGGTGCAGTATCGCCTGTCACGTCAGTTCACCGGATCCAGTCGGAACCAAAGCACAGACGGTGTTATGCTATAGATAGGCAACAAATGTAGATGGTACGACCTCGATGCTCTATTACCCGACCAATGCTACAAATTATTTTCGTCTAAATTAATCACAGAGCAACAAGACCCCGAGGCATGGTCAACCGACGTGCAGTCATATATGAGCCTGCTCCCCCAAGCATACAAACTGGTAACTCAATCTTAAATTGGCAACTTGCCCTCAGGTTCAAACAGAAAGAAGCTAAATAGGACTAGGAAGAACGCGGAAGTATGTAATTCCGGCTAATGTACTTTGAAAATTGATCTGTTCGCCTAGGCAGCCTGAGTAGGAAGTACAAGGAAGTACCATATACGAGCTGATGTATTAGAGTCCCAGAGTTACCCCGCCGTGGAGAACGGCCCGAATATGCCAAGAGATACAAACACCGGCTTTCAAGCAACCTCACAGCCCAGTTACTAGAGTTGGTCTTTGATGATAAGCTTGTGCCTATCCGAGAAGTACATCCCTCCTGAAACTTAAGTGGTTCGGATCTAAGTCGCTTCATGAAATGCAACGAGGCCGGAGGAAGATGGAAGGAGGGAAGGCCCTGGACAACTACTGTCGCGGTCGGTCCGTGTTTGCACAGTCGAATTAACGTAACTTCCAGAAGTGGGAGGAGAATGTGTAAATTAGAGTGAGAACGGGAGAGTGCGTGGAGATGAGATGACTAGTTACCAGTCGCGTTCTATCTACAAGTATGTCGTTATTTTCTCTTCCATGCGCTGTTGTATGAACTTCAAGAACTGTTGCTGTGTAGAATCGTGCTGTGCTATGCGCCGCCTGCATGCGGGGCATTACTGTTCGCGTGCAGTAAATGAGTAACCTGCCAAAAGGTTTGCCTTTTCAACTCTTACGGGTCGTGTGACCACTAATTTAATTTGTTCTTGATAGGTACTCCTTTATGTCTATATGACGCAGACTTAGATGCGGAGTGAGTGAACGTACGATATGCTGATGGGTTTATTATATATGCTCGAACAGAATCTAAGAATCTTGTCCTGAAGAACAAGAGGATAACGCGACTGATATTAACAAATTCGACATTCAAATGCTCAACGGCAACTTGATTATGTCAGAGTGCAAGAGCCAACCAAAGAGCATGCCTTTTTTAGAGGTCGTGTGACCCCTAATTCTTCTCTCATTAAGGTACACCGGGACCGTGATGCTTCTCTTGGCTCAATTAGGAATGTAGCATTTTTAGAGGTCGTGTGACCTCTCCCAAGCCTCAAGGTATGCCATGAGCCTTCTCTCAGCTCTTTCAAAATATAAACAGAGCGTAACTTATGCATAAACCTCAATTTTCTTGTGCTCAGATCATCCACATCCTTGGGAATGCCACCCATGCTCAATTAGTAAAATGTTGAAACCACACCATCATTGCACTCCAAAATAAACTGAAGGGTATATGGCATCTTTGAAAATGTCTCATTGCATGAATTTATCTCTAATCTAACAAAAACTCCATGCATATATACAGTGATTATTATTCTCTTCTCCTCAAAAATATATTAACAAATGTCACCAATGCTCCTGCCTCTGCCACCCCTTCTGGCTGTAGCTCCTTTGGTGATTCAAACCTGCCATCATTGAATCAGAGACAAGCTGCCCTGGAGCAGGCTGACTATAAGAAAGTCTGCTTCTGGACTTGTGCAGATTATAAGACTTACAAAGATGATCTCAAGACAGGTGGCACTTCTACCAGCAGCCATCAAAGTGATGGATCCCAGGCATGCAGGACCCTGGTGTATATTACTGACTTTGAAGTAGTGTTGGATTCTGCTCAGTTCAGTTCAGTGACCAACTTCAGTCTTGAACCAGTTTAACAATTTGCCTGGTGACCAGTTTGCAGTCCAGCTCACTGCCAGTTCAGTTTTTTACCAGTTCAAAACCAGTTCAGATTCAAAATGCATAGAATAGCAGGTTAAGGGTGGTCACATGTAGTGTACCTGGCTTGGTGTTGGTGCACCTGGAACTGCACCAGAAGGTAATTGTGATAGGAATGACATTGTCACTGCTGCAATGGCACAGCTGCTACACTGCCAAAGGTGGGGAATGTTTAGAATACCTGGGTGCTACTATGTCCCAATAGAATGCCAATTGATCCTGTGAGATCTCCCAGAAATGTTTATGCAAGAGTCTCCTGAAGATCAATTTGGAGCTGTGCAATGTTTTAGGTAGAAGCATTTCCTTGTGACAATATAGCTTTGGTTGTTATGCAATATGGTGTCATGGATGATTGAACATGCCATCAAGATTGCCTTTGCACATTCAAGGTCTAGCAAATAGGCCCTGGCCACCACTCAATTTATTATTATATATAGAATAAGATATTCATTGAATTTCTGTTACAGACCATTTCGTCGGTTGGTGACTCTGTAATATGTTGCTGCTTAAATTGTGCTCGCAGACTGTGCCAGATAACTTGGCATAGTGGCCTTTTGGTCCAGTTGAAAACAAGTACTTTACTGCGAGAATTTACTGCCTTTCACAATTTCAGAACTAGCTATTTCAATACACACAAGCTATCCATGATTGTGGATGGGTTTGCTTCCAAGTCAGGTACATGAGCATGCACATATGCATTGCTCGCAAGGTGTGTTGCTTGGTATCATTATCCACATCCACATTTTTCTTTGTCTTGTTACTTGCTTTAACTCATATCTTTCATTTCACTCTTTCCTTTGTTAAAATAATGTTTTGTTATCTTCTGTATAAATACCCTCTATGACATAAATCATATTTCCTCCCCTCTACTCACCCAGCTCATCTCTAAACCTCTTGCAAGAACCTGACAAAGCAGTTCAGTTCAGTTCAACTGAACTGACAATTTGCTGGTTACCAGCTCACAGTTCAGCTCACTATCAGTCCAGCTCACGGGTCGGTTCTGAACCGGTTCAAATATGAAAATTTGATCATGATTCCATTTAACTACACTAAAATGTAAAAAACATGTAGGGTGGGGGTACAGGTGTGTGTGCATGGTGAATATAGCAGTAGGGGCATGGATGGATGATGACAGGGCCTGGGGATGGCAGTGGGGCCACAGGGTTGGGGATGTGGATGGATGGCAGTGGGTGTGGGGGGCCACAATGGGAGCTGCATTGGGGCTGCAATGGAGGTGGCATTGGGGCCACAATGGGGGCCACGATGGGGCTGAAATGGGGGCGGCATTGGGGCCACAATGGAGGTGGTATTGGGGCCATGATGGGGGCTGCAATGGGGGCTATGTTGAACTGAACTGGAAGTGAACTGGTACGAATCAGTTTGAGCTGAACTGCGTCCATCACTAAACTGAGACCATGATGGTGCCAGGATGTCAGACTGGTATGAACTGGTTTGAAACTGGTTTGAAACTCTAATTAGCTCAGCATTATGTATGTTGTAGTTTATAGTTTTGACATTCAAACTCAGAGGTTGGTCCCTGCAAATTGCATGCTTCTATCTATGTGATGTGCTCTCAAGCTTCTCCTGAGGCCCAATTGAGCTCTGCAGTTTTGATGACACCTGTGGGTGGTATTAACACCCCAACCTGGCCACACTCCCTGTGGAAACATTCCCAGGTCATGCTGGATTCTGACCAAGAGGAAAAGAGGAAATGGCTCAATGTGCACAGAATGTACTTGGTTTTGTTCCAAGATCTCTGGGAAGGAGAGGAGGAGTGCCCTCCAGAGAATGGTGCATCTGCTGCCAACTGGCATTTTGCTAGGCCAGCTAAGCTCCTCAACACAGACTTTGTGTTAGATAAACCAGGTAAACAGCCAACCAAAGCGTGTATACCCCCTGGATGGATAACAAGGCAGTGGTGGGGAACATCACAGGCCATACAGACACTGAAAAAGAAAAAAAAGTGCATAAGGGACACCAAGGCAAAGTGTGAGGTGTGTATGGAATTGAACCTGAGCAGTTGGAGGACTAACCTACATTGTTGGACAGCTGCAACTCCTGCTGCTTCAGGATCATGCACTAGGGCATTGTCAGCACCACCATCTCTGGTGAAGTGTATGCAAGAGGACCCAATAGTGATCAATTCAGGTGAGAGTGACTTGGACACATAGAGTGTGGTAGCTTTGTGCTGACACAAGCTAGTAATCAAGCTAAGGCCCTACAAGCAACAGAGCTTGATTAGATAGAAAGTGTACTACACCCCAACACTAGTTATTTGATTAGACTTAGGCCCTACAAGCAACAAAGGCTAATCGAATAATAGTGGTGGTTGTTACCAACACAAGCTATTAATTTAACTTTGGCCCTACAAGCAACAAAGCTTCAATTAAATAGAAGTGATGATAGCCAACACAAGCCAGAAATTGATATTTGGCCCTACAAGCAACAAAGTATCAATTAGATGGAAAGTGGTGGTTTGCTTACACAAGCTAGTAGTCTTTAACTCTGGTCCTACAAACTACAGAGCTCCAACTAAAGCAGTGAAAAAGCTGAAGAGATTGTGCCTCACCCCTGCAAGGTGATAAGCAGACTGAAAGAGGCTCCTGCAGAGTTTTTCAGCTAGGTCAAGTTCTTCAGGCTTGAACTGATCTGATAGAAGACTCAGGCTTCAGGCAGAAGTGGGGTGTGAAATGTGTGTGTGTGATTGCTTTTTGCAAGGCTACCTAGAGCTATACTTATAGCTTTACATCTGAGACACCCTAGACACTTTAGGAAGGTCTAACAATAGAATGGAAGCTGCTGGAAGGTTCTGGCAGCTGCCATATATGGTTAGAATCTTCCAGAAACTTCTACACTATTAATATGAAGCTAACTATTGGCTAGAGACGACTATGAGGTCACCAAATTACTGACTCATGAATAACTATGATGCTGAAATGATATCATAGCATTCAGGCTCAGATTTGGGGTTGTAGTGATGTCAGAATGTTTCTAGCTAATTAATATTGGATGATAAATAAGAAGTCACCTGCTGTGGAGCTAATTAATGATCCTGCTGACCAATGAGTTGGCTTACCTCAGCTGCTGAGTTACAATAATGGTAATTACTAGATGAGTAACCCGTGCTTCGCATGGCACCCCGTTTTGGACTTTCATGGATTTTTTTACATGTTGAAAATTATATTCTTACACAGCTACATGGCCTTGCTAAAGCTCAGCATTTTACATATCTAAAGTTACATTACTTTCTGCATAATTAAAGTCACATTAATTTCTGCAAAATTGAAGTCACATGGCCTCGCTAACGCTCGGCTTTTTTTCTACATTATCCAAAACCAACACTCTGTGAAAGAGTCAGTGTGGTGACATATCACATCAAGTCTCACTTACTCAAGATGGATAAAGCAGAACATCTTTATATACAATATTCATTGTCACAGCACCTTCATTGAGAAGCACTTTTACTCTGCTCCAGTTGGTTCTCCAAGAGACAGCAACATAGAATTGACCATGATCAAATACAGGGACTCGCAGGTCTATTCCAACAGTTCCAAGAGATTGACCCTGTGACTTATTGATAGTCATTGAAAAAGCAAGTTGAACTGGAAACTGTCGTCTACACAATTCAAAGCCTAATTATTTTGGGTTTGTTGTTATAGTCATCCGAGGAATGAATGCAGTTTGTCCAGCACAGGGACCTGTCAGGATCCTAACCAGGAGGACTCTGTTTTTAATGTCAACCAACTGAAGCTGTGTGCCATTGCACAGTCCTTGGCCAGGATCCAGGTTACAAAGGGGCATCAAGGGAACACCTTGCTTCACTTCAAGCTGGCTGGGAGGCAATCCACCAAAGTTAATAAGTACTCCACTGGATATTCATCAGCCTCTCCTCCCTCTTTCACAGAGTCTGCACTGCTGTATACATGACCTTGTCCAGGAAACTCCTTGAAGACTAAAGAGTTGATCTCATCCACATCCACATTCCAAGGACAAAGGATGGCACGGTCTAAGAAGTATTTATCTGGAAGTGCATGTCCAGCTTGAACACCAGGATATATTTCTGAGATCAAGGAGGACACATCAAGGACTACAAAGCATATGCTGTGGGAGTGTGAAGGAATTATCCAGTGGCAGATCTTTTCCCTGACCAACATCCAAGAGCCACTGTGCAAACTCTGCACTCTGTGGGTCAATGGGATCCACATGTATATTCTCAGTGAGATGCAAGACCTGGACATGTTGCCACAGTTGAGACCTTTGGATGCAGGCTCCTATGATATCCTCTTTAGTTCCCTTTGCAATGACAGGTAAGGTCTGCTGGAAGTCACCACCCCAAGCAACAGTGACACCACCAAAAGGGAGGTCAGGTTGATCATGGAGATCTCTGAGAGATCTGTCTACAGCCTCACAGGCAAAGCGATGCTGCATTGGAACTTCATCCCAGATGATAAGACTGACTCTCTTGAAAAGCTCAGCCCTGTCTGATCTTTTTGACATGCTACATACACTTCTCTCATCCAATTCAATGGGAATGCCACACATGCTGTGAGAAGTGCAACCACCAGGGAGAAGTATGGCTGCAATGCCTGAGGATGCCATGCATAAGACAATGAGCCCCTGAGCTCTACATGAGTGAGCAAGTGTTATCCATGTGAATGATTTTCCAGTACCTCCTGGACCATGGACAAAGAAAAGTTTGCCACAAGGTCTGCCTTGGGCATCTCTTTTTAAAGCAGAAGCAAGCACATCATCATGTACTTTCCTTTGGCCAGCATTGAGCTTTGCAATATTTTCTGCAGATATTGCATTTCAACAACAGGATTATAATCCAATTGCTCAGCTACCAAGCGGTTCCCTGCTATCAGCTCCCATTGACCTGTGACCTGAGGCATGTCTTCATACTTGTCCAGGAACTTGCCAGCCTGGCGCATGATGAGGTCTACCTGATACAAACCAAAGTCATAGACCTGATCATCAGAAGGATCCTGGATCTCATACACTGTCTGAATACGGAATTTCAAATCATCACAGATTTTGTCTTTGAACATGTCCCACAGTCCTCTGGGATCAGAGGGAGAGCAGTTTATGAGGATAGTAACAAACAACCTCCGAAGCTGAGAGCCAGTCTGGATGCCACCAGCTTCTTGAAGGCACAACCTCCATTCCTGGTCATCTTCCAGCAGACCCGAGCAAGGCATGCCTGCTTGTTAGTAGCAAATTGTGTGCCATCAAGATGTCTTCATAGGATGTGGGACCTCTGACAACAGTAAGTAGCATGCGCAGATAGAAACGATCTCCAGATGAAGGGCTTGCAAAGTGTATACGACCAATGGCTATGCCTCTCTTTTGAGGCTCCCAGTTCCTTTTGTCAGGCTTCCAGGTGAAGTGCTCAGGAAATTCAATATAAAGCCACTGTCTTGCTGCTGGATAAGTTTGATTGGCCTCAAAAAAAGCCATGAGTTTGGTCTTGGAACGATCTGCACGCTCCAAGGTAGTCAAGGCATCTGTATTAGGTTCAAAGATGATAGAATGCTGATTTTGGAGATGGACAGGGAGTGCTATAACAGCTGGGACTTGGGTGTGTATCTCAAACTCTGACAACCTCCAGAAAGCCTCATGGGCACTGACATAGCGAGCATCAAGGTACTGCTGGACTTCATCCATGCTTCTTCCAAACTCCATGGTGGTGTGGTCATGTCCCTTGTAGATGTACTTGTGAATGTACTTGATGGAGTGCATGTTAAGAGTCAGCTCAGCATTGATGTGACATTCCAACTCCAGGAGAAGCACAGGAATGTAAGGCACCACATCTCTGTTGTCCATCATGTGGCCTCTGACATCATGCTTTCTGCCATCATCAGGACGACGGTATTCAGGATATCCATCATCATTGACAGTAGTATTTTCACAGAACTTTTTTGGAAAATGCTTGCTACACTTTTTCTCCTTCATGCAGGGAGCATTGGGGTCCACAGCTCCACAGGGACCATGGGTCATGAGATCACACACCAGTTTGTAAAGCCTTGGATGAGTCTCTGGATTGGGAAACACTGCTGAAATCATGGAATCAACATCTGCAGGAGTCCTGAGCCTATCTTCATCTTGGAACCAAATGAGAAGATGCATGTGAGGCAGGCCACACTTCTGAAACTCAATGGTATGCACATGGGCAACAGCTCTTCCCAGAACATTTTTGTTCATGATCAAGTCAATAAGGTGTTTTTTCTTGAGCTGAAAGACATGTGAGACCAAATCAGGCCTGTCACTGGCAGATTGCCCTGGCAGAAGAGCTTCTTGGATTTCTCTCCAGTGGACATTAGCTGTCATGGTTATAAATGCACTGGCATTGCCATACTTTCTGGCTATGGCCAGAGAGTTTTGAAGGTTTTCCATCATATCCCTTGCACCTCCTTGGAATGTGGCTGGCAATATATACCTCTGACCCAGATCATTGGGATTTCTGTCATTGTCTAATCCTGAGAAAGCATCAACAACCTGATTGTACAGGTCTGCTCTGAGAGTTCCTTGATTCCTCTTGATCCAGGACAGCCTGCTCTGCTCAGCAGCTGCCCATGCATCAACAATATATTCTTGAAAGAGCTTCCCACTATGCAAGATTGTTGTTGCCTCTCCTTGCCTTTGGAAGAGACGATAAGCATGGTATTGGACCTGAGTGACTGTGGTACACTTTTTCTGATGACCAGCTTGTGGTTCATCTGGTTGAACCACTGCACCATCCTTGTATGGAATATTGTAGTGCCAACCAAGCTCACCTCTTGGGAAAAGCAAGACATAGTGGAGTGGGGAATAGCAAGGCTGACCCTCATAGATTCTCTTGAAACCACCTCCCTTCAATTGGACAATGAGATCTCTTGATTTGTCTGAGGTACCATCACCAGGGAGAATCACAGCAACCTCTGTGGTGGTGGTAGGGATGTTATATCTCCTTGGATCTGTGTGAGCCTTGTATGTGAGCCTGGCTTGGACAACAGGATCACCTGGAGGCAGATCCCTGAGTCTCTGAGCAGCCTGTCTGTACAAATGAACAAAGGGATTGTGCACCTGGAGCATCTCCTGCAAGTTAGACATTGTAGAGGCATCCACATCTCTATTTCTGTTAAGCCTCTGCTGAAGAGCCTGAGCAGGATCATAAATGTATAGCTGGGCATATGAGCCAACTGTCCCATCATCTGGCATGAGGGCACCATGTTCATGGTATAATTCTCCATGGAGCTTGAGGACATAAGGTCCACGACCACCCTGAAGTACACTTCTATCAAATGTAGCTCCCAGCGATGTGAAAGCCAGTGCATTGTTATACTGGCAAATGTGTTTGCGAAACCGAACAGCATCACTTGCAGGGCTTTCAAGAAGATGTTTCAATGGCTGTGGGACATCCTGAAGCACAGGTAGTTGTATCTTCCCAGACAGACAGCAGCTCCCAAAAACAGGATTGAGATTAGAGGAATTTGCCAAACGCTCTGCCATCCAATGCAAAGCATGACAGTGAGGACATTTGACATCCATCTGACCTAAATAATGACATGGATTTTCAGCTTCAACAGGTAGCTGACGTCCTCTGGGAAGTAGTCGAGGAGGTGGATTATGGGGCAGGAGGTGGATCAGGATGGGGGTCATGTGGATTGCCATGATCAGCATCAGGGTTTATGTCAGAATTAGGAACTGCCCTAGGAAGAGAATCATGTGCAGGTGGTTGTAATTGTTGCAGTAGTGGAGCTGGCTGTGGTGGATGTGGCTGCAGTGGTGGCTGTGGTTGTGGCCTAATAATAGGGTTATGCAAAAGCAACACAGGGCCATGCACAGGTGCAACTTGTCGCTGTTGAAGTGCCTTTGCTTGAGCACACATGCGAGCAACTTCTGCAGTACCAAGAGGCACATTATTAACACCAGATGCAGTTTGGACAGCAGATTGCTGCCTCCTTCTGGCTGGAGGAGGCTGTTGCTGTTGGATAGCAGCCAACTGAGCATGTATATCAGCCACTTGATCTCGAGGACTTGGATTAAGAGGCTGAGGATTGGGAATGTGGGAAGAACCAGCAATAGGAGGCTGAACAAATGGATCACCAGAATGCCTCTGAGGCTGTTGTAGTGCAAGATGAGGAAATGGGTGAGGGGGAGGGGGAGCCTGGTGTGACATCCTAGCAACAGTAGGAGCAGCAGCATGCTCCCAGTGATTGGTAGTAGAAGTCATTTGGTGCTGCTCACGCTCTCTGGCACATTCTTCCTGATGATCACGTTCAGGAGTAGAAGGATTCCTTGAAATCAAGAAAGATGTTACAAAGGAATGGCCAAAAAAAAATAACAAACCAATAAAAATAGTGATGCACTTACATTTGTCAAGTTCTAAATGATGGATGGGTAGATCAAGCAGAAATCAGAAATTAGAGCAACCAGGGAAACTCACCAGAGAAATAGAGCAAAAAAAGCAAAATTATCTGTCAAAAAAAATTGGCATCATTTCAGTATACAAATGCAGAGGTAGGAGCTGAAAGAATAGACTGATACACACCTTAACAACTACCAAAAGCTCAGAGGAGAGCAGTGCAAGAAAATATAGCCTCAAAAAAGCCTAAAAAAGCGAAATTATAGGCACTCAAAAGCACAGTTTCAAAGCCAAAGAACACACCTGGAAAGTCAAAGGAAGTTCAGGAAGTGGGTAAGAGCCTGTAATGCCCAATGACATGCCAAAAAAACCTGAAAAAGCACAATTTATTTGAATTAATAAGATAATTTAATGTGAGAAACATACCTTGAAATAAGCAGGGCTGTCACCCTGTGGGAGGAATGAGACAGACCTAAAAATGGCGAAATTAGAGGACAGCAGAAGGGGCTGGGACACTTACCAGAGATCACTGGGGAGGGAGTACAGAGCAGGAGATGCGGTGGCAGGCTGTGCAAAGCTTCGAGGCATCCGCGAGGTGCGAGCGCAGTACCCTGGGGTGTCACTCCGAGCTGACCAATTTTGAGCGCCTAAAAATGCCCACCACCCACCAAGGAACTTTAATATATAGATTGGTCAGTAGCTGAGTTGAAGCTGAGTTGCTGATTTGGCAAGTATTAGGTCAGCGACCCATGTTGTGGACTCTTGTGGATCATTAATAGTGAACCCAGCAGCAGTGACAAGGAATAGAAAAATAAAGAGAACCACTGATTAGAAACACTTGGAACCCTATAAACGAGATCTTCAGACTATAAGTACATTATAGGGATCCCTAACAATAGCTCGTGTTGGTGATTCATGCAATGTGACACCATCACGTGAATTGATCACGTGATGTGACAGGTGTGCTCGCCTTAAATTTAAGTGACAATTTTATCGCCGCTTCAAGGCTGTTTGCCACCCACTACCACACCCGCACCAGTGTGAGTGTACCTGCAAGTTCACATGGATGCTCAAGCATCCCATCCACATTCCTCAGCAGAGGCACTACTTAGTGCCTCTGAACAGTTTGCTATGCTCCAAAAGGAGCAGAGCTGGATGGTGCATGGCATCAAGGATGCCATAGCCATCATCCATTGTGACTCCTGCCCAGAGTGCAATACCTATATGCAGCATTTGCTGCAAGCCACCAAACTGCGGCTCATCAATCCTCAAATGCACGACATTGAACACACATTAAAAGTGGCCTGGCCACCGTTGCTTGCTGAGATGGCGCTTCCTTTTGTTAAGGACGCAGTATCCTCCTATAAGGAGAATATACGCGAGCTCAATTCAGATCTCAACACGCTACACGCCGCCCTTGATAAAGAGCAGCAAATTAATTGCAAAATGGTGGATAAAATATCTGCCATGAAGTCAGCACAATCAGCACCGACTATAATTGATCTGACCTTGTTGCCAGATTCGATGACGGACTCAGTGAGTCCGTCTACAACCACAACTGGAGCCTCACTGGGAGGACCCACCCGATCCGGTCACAAGACCGCATCCAAACAGCAAACGCTGGTGGCACTGTACCCAGCATTGCTGTATGCTCGCATCACCCCCACCATAGGTGACTCGCCTGCAATGCAGATGGGATTCTTACCCTGCCCGTTGGGCAAGGCACCACACCCCACTGTGTGGTTCGACACGTGCCAGCTCAACGACCCAAAATTCGTTGAGCAGCTCACGCTTGCGCGCATGACATTTGCCCTGTCACGCAGCACCATGCAGCATGCTATCATTAAGCGTGCTGATCGTGAGCAGCGACTCGCTACTCGAATGCCAGCATTCAAGATCACGCATGATACGCCTCCCAATCTTAGGGATGCGTTGTGCACAATTGAGTACTCCCCGGAGGGAGTATTGCCTGCCATTTGCGGGAACAGCGACAACACCCTCCAACTGGAGGATGTTGACGTATGGGTATGGCTTAAACTCATTAAGCCAAAGAAAGACAGCCTGGTCTTTCTTCAAAAGCTAACGGAGCTTTTCACCATCCGTGGCCAGTGGGCCGATCTTGCTGGCTCAAACTGGTGGCAAGATCTATCAGCACTGCTGTCCACCAGCGTCGATAAGGCATTTGAGTGGAAACACCCCCACAAGAGTACGACTCTCAAGGAACTAGCCAAATGGCTAGGAAACCACGTGGGGGTAGATCCCGGTAGGGCTCACGTCAACATTGAGCCCTACTTTTTCCGTAAGCAGAGCAAGGTCTGCTACACAGAGACTGCGCAGAGGGTCCTCGACGCTCATGAAGGCCAGACATTCACCGGCCTTCATATACCCATGACCCCTCGCCCCCCAGGCTTCTGGGGAGCACCATCGACTTCGGACGACCATTTGTCCTTGGACAGATGCGGTGTCGGTTTACTTTCGGAAATAGATCCAAAAGACAGTGGGTAGCGGTGTCGTCGTTGCACGGCTACTTACACTGGTGTTCGGCTCAGTGCGCTTTGCTATCAGCAGCAACAAAAGTAGAACAAGGACGAAGATGATGACGTAGCAGTGATGATGATGATGATGTAATACGCTGACGTAAGCGTAGACGAGATACAACAGCAAATGTCACGTGATTGACAAAGCTGGCCTTGATGTAGACGTAGTAGTAGTAGACGTAGCAGTAGACTTAGACTTAGACTTAGACGAGTGAATCCAACTGAAAGAGGTGAATTGGGGTACACTAAGGCGAAACAGGCCTTATATACATGAGCAGAACAACAAACGATGCGAGTATGCCATACAACGATGTCGTCGACAGCAGACAGGAGAAATGACTAACGGCGAGAGGCAGAAAACCAAAATAGGAAGGTGGTTTGTAAGGAAATGGAAAAATGAGTCAGGTGGTCGAAGAAATGAAGGGGAATATGGCAGCAAATTTGAAATAGAAGCCAGAAATAGAATAGAAGTGAGTCATAGACAATAGACCATGTGGAACAATTGGAAATAGAAGTACAGCCAAGAAGCGAGTGAGTCAGGTGATGAAAAATGAATCATAGCCTTCCAATAGGATTCCAGTTGCTTGTCAAATATCTCCGAAGATGAGTAAGTGAGTCATGTGACTTGATGACGACTCAGAAACATGTGAACCAATCACGACACTTGGATACGAATTTCCTCCAGAGAGGGAACGAAGACGAGCCCTTCTTGACGAAGTCCTTAGGCACATAACCGTAGCAAATCTCTGTTCCTGGTCCGTGCTCTTTGATGTACCAGTTATTCCTGAGGACGATACGATGCCAACCATTCACTGGTTCGAAGTTTGGGTCAAAACCGATGACGTAGAAGGGAGCATGGAAGGTTTGATCGAATACCCATACGCAATCGTGAATGTGATAAGGAGGATATGAGGGGAATATTCGGTATGGGCCTTCAGGAGATTCGACATATAGGGGATAGTACCGACGATGTGCGACTTGTGGAGGAGGACTGGACAAATGAACATCAAGGGGAGAACGTCGACTAGGAAGTTCAACACGTGGTCCAACGTGTATGTCTGGCTTGGCGGTCATCTGAAACGAATCATGGGACGTGGTGGCGGCAATGCTGGATGGCATATTGAAAATAGAATTGATGAAAAATAGAATGAGTGTGGAGATGATGTGTCTGGCAAAAGCTGATGATGATAGGCGCGTGTGCAGTGAGCGTCTTTTGTAGTGTAGTAGGCGCTGTCGAGTATCATGCTTGTCAGCGGTGGAGGGCCACCCCACTCGAAGGCACGTACACACATGTCGACGACAGAACCATCCACCCTGTCTGCCACTGACTCGGCATCCGCTACCACAGCGGATGATACTACTATGGAGGTCAACCCAGCCGACTCCTTGTACTATGACAACACCGTTGAAGTAGCTGCGCAGGCATCATCGACTGCGCCTGCACCTATATATGCTGATCCACCATCAGCATAATGGTTCCCAAACCTGCCTGAGGTTTGGTCTGTGGGGAGGGTGTAAGAATGTAGATTCTTACAGTAGCATATATGCTACTATTTAGGACATATAAGTCACCAGAGTGACTTATGGGGTTTGTATTATATAAGCCACCCACAAGGGGTGCCTGTAGATAGTGGACAACTATACAGTTGTCCACAAGTAGATTACATAAGAATAACTTTTTACTTGTAAACCACACCATCGCAGACACCAATACAATTATTGGCTCAGTCTGTTTGTGTGAAACAGTAAGGCTCTTACACAAGACTAGGAGGTGAGCAAAGGAGAAGAAGAGACACAACATTCAGTACTTGAAAAATGTTCATTGATAAAGTACGGTCTTAGAGCTAGTCATGTGAGGTGGTTTAGGGTAGGAGTGTTTTGACTTGTAATTTGATTTTAATGATCACACTAGCAGAAACTCAAGTACTCCAACCCTGGTGAACAGCCATTAGAATAATTATTCACCATTCATTTTAACTACACACAACACTTCACAGTAAAGATGGTGAGAGCCAACCGGACTCGGAGACAATCAGCATAAGACCTCAAGACTCTATACTACTAGTACAGTCGGAGCCCTACTAGTACCGATCCAGATTGTTGTAGTTAATGGCTAAATGTCACACAGCTTTGTACATCCCAAAATGCAACGAACCTTGACCCTGTGTCTATCTGTCTTTAAGATTGTCGACAGACCATCAAGGATCTCCCAGTATCATTATATGAACGGACAGTAGACCTGATAGAGGGGATAGAGCTCATGTAGCTATAGGAGGCTATAGGGAAGCACGTCAGATCTATATGGAACTATGGTGACTGATGCTTAGTCTCTGTAGCCTGTGAGCACCCAAGATAACTGCCACATGAAGATATCAGAGATCCTGGGAGCTTTTCAGCCTATGTAAATTGGGCCATACTATGACGCAAAACCATTTTTCCTGATGTACCTTCACCAACAACTAAACGCCTCATTCGATGGTTCCTTCCTGTCTCTGAGTGGCCTCATGGCCATGGTTGGCGTCACACTCTCTCTAAGGTCTCACTTATAGTTTTAATCGTGATTTTACATAGTTGTCAGGATCATTAGGACTCTACCCTTGTTTTGATTTGGTTCTCACATTATCTCGGGATGTGGCTGTGTCTATGTCGTTGCAATGTTTCAATGTGTTGTACCCTAAATTTGGTTTGGTTTGAGAAGGCATATTTTCAACGGTGCGCACATTATATTGTCTGCCTGATTAACCAATGGGCTACCTAAAGCATGAACACCACATCGTATGTAAGTAAGCGCATCACTCTAGGTTGTTTGTTATAAAGAGAATAGTCTGTCCATATGATACCAACGTTTACATCAATAGCGCCGACTTTGACTTCCATGCTTGATAGTTGATACAATTGACCGCCAAGATTGATTATTTGAATGGAAACCCTCACCACACTCATAGCTTTCAAATGTACTTACAAGCAAAGCATTTATGCAATTCACAAGTGATTAGGAGCCTAGCAATGATGGCAAGATTGCTTTTTCCTAGGGCTGGGCCATTATGATTAAATTTAAAAAATTGGCATAATTTATTGTAATCAGAATGGTTATGCCCTCTCTAAGACAGTTAATTAATCATATGTTTATTATAATGTAATGTAATTGTAATTTAATTGTATTTAATTGTATTTAATCATCTAATCAGTGGAATCAGTGGATATATACACCTTTACAGAAATTTCTGCCTTCTCCTTCTGCTACTTCTCTCCACTGACAGTAGATGTAGCTGAGCAGGACATCTAAAGAGACTTTTGGAATCTCACAGACCATATTCATATATCCTCTGTGGCCTATATCAGTCGAATATCCATGGATTCCTGGGCAATTTACATATAACTATCATGCAAAATCCATATACATGATCCCATTCACAAGTATGATCTCTGCTATATGGGTAAGCATAATGCTTGTGAGTTCTTGTGAAGAGTAGGACATCTCACCAGTTCCTCTCTGTACTTGTGGTTGCCTTATTTGCAGTTATTTATACCTGCAGTTATTAGGTCATTGATACTTGTACTCTCAAGTTTATTTGGGGAAGATATTGACCAGATCCTGTATCTATACTTGTACTTGAATGTCAAAGTATGAGTATATACTCTCAAAAGCTTATACTCTAGCATTGAAGAGTGAGTTTTACAAATCCTGCCTTTGCTACCATGAAAGACCCACTGATATAATACACCAACTCCAGAGATGCACAAAAGATCATGGAATATCTGTGAGATGACAGGAAACCCAATGTGACCCTGAATCACTATCAACAAAACTAAACAGCCAAAAACTAGTTTAACATACTTTTTCACAAGTTTGAATGTTCTGAATTGCAATGACAGATCCACAAAAGAAGTGTTTTCTTTTCCACCTCACATGTATATGAAGGGTTATGATCATCAGTCACATTTGAAACCAGATAAGAAATTGTAAGTATAGTCCAGAGTCCAGACTACTGAGGATATAATCTTTGATTATGATTAATTACAGACCCTATAATGTATTACAATCATAATTTGATGTAATGTAATGATATATATTTAGTCCCATATGATTATATGAAACACTGTAATATAATGTATTTAATTGTATTTAATATTTTTTTAATAATATGTAACGATTATTGTGCCCAGCCCTACTTTTTCCTATAGAAAGCTGCTCAGAGATGATGACCAAATCAGGGCTGCAGTCAACGCACGGAATAAAAAGAACATGCACGCTGTGAGGCCCGGTGAGAATCCCCAACTTGGGACCTGGTCGGACGGCCGGTAGAAGGGTTGGCTTCCTGAATCCTACCTAGTCCGTACGTGTAATTAATAAGACGCCAGTGGGGCTACCGTGGAGTACTAATAGTACTGGCAGGGTGAATTATAATCCACGAGCTACATAAGAACGTCGCGCCCGTAAACATAGAAACCGTGCAGAAGCCATTCGTTGGTTCGTTGGTTCGTTCGTTATATTTATACACGCTCGAATGGGATACTCTACACCCCGGAAACCGTCCCTCCTTCCAATCCCAATCCCAATCTCAAGAACGGGTACCGTTACCACACCGTTTGGGGCCTGAATCCGCGCGCCGTGCGCCAGTGTCCCGGTGCGTTCCTGGGCCCGGGGCTTTGGGTGCGGAAAGAAGCGGGGGAAGACGAGGGAGGGAAATAAGAATACCTACCTACATGTCACATACATATACGAACGTAACGTAACGTAACGTAACGTACGGGGTACGGGAAAAAAAAAAAAAAAAAAAAGCTTAAAAGCTACTCCAGCGCGAGATGCCGGAACTAGGCCTAGTAGTGCACTGGGACTCTGAATCAACTTGAATCGGCGCAGGGTGCGTGACGTCAAGGGACGCGGACGCACTTGGGCTAGTTCATGTGCGTCTGTCCGTTACCCACATAGAGCATAGAGCATGGAGAGCATGGGGGATGGAGTATGGTGCATAAAACATACTGGCAAGTGGATATGAGCGAAACCTGCTTCAATACTGGCACTGTGCGCCGTGAAAGATTCTGATCAAGTCGGCCGCACGGTGCGGGGTTCGACGTTCTGGTTTTTTTTTATTTTTTTATTTTTTTTTCAACGATGGCTGAAACGGTAATGGTAGCGATTTCCCAGAGCGCGCCGCCTGGGTCCGGGTCCGGGTCGTACGATCTGCGTCTGCGGTCTGCGGTGCCAGGAATAACTTGCGTCGCCAGAGCGAAGCGTAGATTGGGAGATATGGATGCGGATAAGGGTGGGGATTACTAACGAGTCTTATCGTTCTCGTTTTAAGGGTACGCATTGCATGCATGTGGCACGTGGCCGGGAAAATGCAGGAGGAAGGTCCTGGGTCGCTGAGGACGTGCATCCGAGTTTTTCTTTTCTTGGGGAGATGGTGTCTGCTTCGTAAGGAGGGAGGAAGGGGAAGTAGCGAGGAAGGAAGGTAGCAAGGAAGGGGAAGTGGCAAGGAAGGAGGAAGAAGGGGGCAGGAAGGGGGAAGGGGGAAGGAACGCAACTGCACCTGATTTCCCAAACACTTGAGAATAGAAGAGATCAGTAATATTTGTGAATGTTGACGCGCGAGTGCTGGTGGTAGTGACATACGAATCGGAACCTCGGAAGAGTGAAGAAGTGCATCATGATATCTTTCTGGGGGAGATGATGTCGGTGGTGATTTGCGAGGAAGGGGAGGACTCGAGGAAGGGGGAAGGGGGAGGAGGTTGGGAGTGAGATGTGCGCGTGGATGGTGAGGTGCGAGTGCCAGTGGAAATATGTCGGGGGCGGTGTGATGACGCGGGGTCAGGTCGGGATGATAGTGTATAGAGGAGACGCACGAACACAAACACGAACACGATACGATACGATGATACGCACGGATACGGCTCACACCTCCATTTCACGGGCCAGGCTTGAAGGCTTTTCAGTGTTCACTGGCAAACCTTGCCTCCATCCGAATCCCGAGTCAGAGTGCCACACGTCATGGCACGCACACGCACACGCACACGACTCGGAGCCGACCGTACCAGATGCGATAGCGATCCCCATTCCTCCACTAATCCCAATCCCAATCCCAGTCCCCAGTTCCAGTTCCCAGTCCTTTCGATGCATGCAAGATACGACCACCGACATCCATCCATCCATCCATTCATCCATCACCGTGACGCGGGTCATACATGTACGAAGCAGCCTGAGATCGGGATCGGGAGATCATCGCGTTTCGTGCGTGCGTGCGTGCGTGCGTGTGACATGAACATCTTGAATGACACCCTCCCTTCCTTAGGAAACGATGACAAAGCCACATAAAACCGCGCTGACTGTACTCATGAGCAGCGCTCAACACGAGCCTGGGGGGCGGGGGGAAACAGGAAGCATGTCTTCGTCGATCGGGGATGTTACGTGAATGTTGATGTTGTGAGTGTGGTATGTAGTCGTTGAGCGGTGTACCTACCTAGATAGGTGTGGTGGTAGAGGTAGAGTTATGGCGGGGGATGTGATGCGATACACGGGGCCCGGGGCACGAACCAACCACGATCCACAGCCCACAGCAACGTCCCGAGCCCAAACGTGAACGCACGCTATCCCGTATTCCTCGTCCTCGCCAACGCCTGAGTAATAAAAATAAAAATAAAAACCCCATCGAATGCAAGAACGCCGCAGTTCCGCACACCACCACCACCAAAGTTTGAAAGTTTCAAATCGTGATTCAATCTTATTATTCCAGCGCGCCCCACGTCCGATCGCAATTTCCCACTTCAACACTTCAACACTCACCCCTACACTGCACACTGCACACTGCACTCGCTATATACACCGCACACCGCACACCGCGGCACGTGCCTGACCATCACCGCATCACATCAAAACGGTGTGATTTTCATGTTGTGATTGCGATCGGGGGCTTGGATCGGGGGTGGTGAACGGGAGCGGGGAGCCGGGAGCGGGACGGGGGGTGATGGGGGCGCGGGAGACGGAGTGCTGTTTTTGGCGTGGGGTTCGGGAGTGAATTCGGGGCGAGCCGGGTCGGGTCGGGTTTTCGGGTTTGGGATACGGACGGGGATGCCTACTTAACATTAAAAGTTAGGTTCATGCGGTCGGGAGTCGGGAGTCAGAGGCGGGGTCGGAGTCGGAGTCGAGCGGGGGGGCAGGACAGGGCAGGGCAGCAGGGCAGAGTCTAGACCTTGACAAGCCTTAAGCTTACGACATGGCGCATTAGATATTTATCGTACCTACATTGGATTATACCCAATTGGGGGAAGGGCAAGCGTAAATCTGTGCAAATAACGGGGCATGAGGCGTGCCCCCAACGCACGCACGCACCAAGGGTAAACGGACCACCAGGCACCACCCCCCCCAAATAAGTAACGTCTAAAAGCGTGCAAAGGCGTGCGGCGAAGAGAAGACGAGAACACCGCGCGTTGACGAGACCGGGACTGGGGCCGGGACCGGGACCGTGCCTGCCGTGCCCGTATGTGGTCGCCGGATGAAAAATGAACCCAGCATCCAGCTTGAAATCCATACATTGCGTCATGTTGTTGTTGTTGCGCAACTCAGGGTCCGTGTGGGGTGCTGCGAAGGGAAGGGAAGGGAAGGGAAGGAAGGGGGCGAATCTGCGGTGGGGACTCGGATGGGGACGTACGTGTGGGGTGCAGCAAATGATCACCCAGCAGTGGTCTACCGCGCCACCGCCACTTTGGAGGATAAGAGACTGTGGATAAGATGGGATGGATGCGGGCGGGGCTAGCGAAATACATGCTGTTGTAGCAAGTGGCATCGACGCTAGGCGGACTCGGGAGAAGAGCCACGGAGATGAGCGTGCGTGCACTCGTGTGGAGAATCGAGATGATGGTGATGATGATGATGATATGTATATGCGCTGATATTCTCCACGCACGCACGCGAGATAACCTGGCTGTCTTCCTGGTGCGTGTTTGACCGGCGACGGGCCGGTGCGATAGTAGAGGTGGAGATACGGATAAGTGGGAGTGCCCTCGATACCAAAGAGATACCGGTGGGTGAGGTACGGACAGCGCAGAGATGGCCGCGGATATATAGGGGTGGGCGTAATACGATGGGTATTACAGGACAATGCGGGCAACGAGGTGGACTGTTTGCGAGGACGTGGGCCAGCCAATGGGCGTGCGGGATACTGGTCGTGTGACGGATAACCGTCGAAGCTTGAATAGACGCGCGACCAGGGACCCTTTGCTAGTCGCCGCGGCATGGCTTTGGAGACGGTTCTCGAGGAACAGGGTACGGCAATATCCTGAACTAATGCGTGCTCTTGTGCTTAAATACGGAGGGTGTGTGCGAGGTTGCTGCTGTGCTACGTGTACCGTTGTGACAGCCACGCAAACTATGACCGCAGCCACCACTGCACCCGCAGCCGCACCCGCAGCCACCACCGCAGCCACGACCGCAGCCACGACCGCAGCCACATCCTGTGGCTCCTCGCGCACCCGCACCACCTCGCCACCCACACGCCCGCGCAAGAACTCCGCCTCCCACCACCTGCTCCGCATCAACACCAGCCACCCGAGCAGCACCGCGCCCTCCGCGCCCCCGTCGTCGACCTCACCCGCCTCGACTCGCCCTCCCTCGCCTCCTTCACCCCCGACGGCACCCGCGGCGCTGCCCAGGGCTCCCTCCGCGCCCACTTCACCACGTCCCCGCCCCCGTCCCCGCACACCGCATACACGGGCACCCACACCCGCCCCCGCCTCCTCTCCTACACCTTTGCCCCCACACACACCCGCACCACATCCACCCCCACGACGCCCGCCCCACCCCCGCACACGCCCCCCTCGCCCTCCCTCTCCATCCCCTCCATCACCCGCACCCACTCCACCGCCGCCTCCTCCTCCCTCCCCCGCACCCCGCCCCTCCCCTCTCGCCCCTCCCGCACGCACGCACGCTCTCCCTTTCCCCTCGGAGCAAGCCCGCACACGCACACGCACTCTGGCCCGACCGCGGCCGCGCCCGCAAACGCGCACCCTCCCTCCCCGCCGCACGCACGGGCACAAGCCGTTCCCGCTCCCCGCTCCCCATCTCCAGACCACGCTCGCCCCTCCCACACGGCAAAACCCTCCACACTCCACACCCCCTTCCACACCAAAACCACAAGAACCTCCACCCCCCACACCCGCACCCCACATCCCTCATAGCCCTCGAAGCCTCCTCCCGCCTCATGCGCGCCCCCACCACCTGCGCCACCTGCGGGATTCCAGGGCCTGACTTCCCACAGTGTCCTGCGTGTGGGGAGGCGTGGTGTTCGAGGGCGTGTCGGGTGCGGAGTGGCGGGGGCGGTGGCGTGGGCGGGAAGGGGAAGGGGAAGGGGGGTAGGGAGGGCAGGGGTGGGGGTGGACATGCGTGTCGGGGGAAGAGGGTGTGAGGGTGTAGGGAGTGGCGCGGCGGAGGTTATTGAGGGGCGGACGTGTGGGTTGGTGGTGCCGCTCCTTCACCGGAATGCTCGACGCGGCGCTCGACTCGGAGTCGTGCGTGTCCTCTGCGTCCCACTGGGCTGCGTGCCGCTCAAGTACTCCCGAGCAGTACTACCACCACTACACGGTCCGAACGCCATCATCGAACACCGCCGCACCTCCATCGTACGACATACAGCACGACACAAAATAGACGCAGACGCAGATGCACTGGACGCGCCAGGACTTGTTCCAAGCGAGGCAGGGCGAGCGTTGACGGACAATGATGGGACTAGGACGAGGTTGTAAGATGACGATGACGACGACGACGGGGACGAGGAAGAGGAGGGGGAGGAGGAAGAGGGTATTGTGCCCACTCATCCAAAATCACAAAATACAACAGTCACGCCCAAGCCCAAGCTCAAGCCCAAGGCACACTACCTAGCCCTACCTTACCTTACCCCGCGTACATACATACATACATACATACATAATACCCTCTCGCGACGCACTGGGCCACTGAGTGACTGGCAATCGATTCGTGCTTTCCGGGTCAGATTCAGAACGTAACGTCACCGGTGCTCGGCTGCATAAGCAACGGGTGTTTATGCCCGTCGACACCACACTACGTTTCGACTCTGCATCTAGCCTATACTTTTTTTTTTTTTTTTTTTTTTTTTTTTCATTTAGTGCTGTTCCTGTTCCATTCGGAGCCGCTGGTACGGTTGACCGGGACCCTTGGGCCATACTAGCAAACTCACCTTGCTCAATCCACCCTCCTTTATTGTACACCTTGCTCATCGACAATCCACCCTCCCTTATTCTACACCTTGCTCATTGACAATCCACCCTCCCTCATTCCACACCATGCACTCCCTCGCCATTATTTCCTTCATTCTAGCCTCAACCCAAGTAGCCTCGTCCGCGCCGGTAATACCCCAGCACTTCCACTCCAGGAGGACCGGTGAGACACCACACGTAAGTACCCACCCTGTGATGTGGCGTGCGATTGGGTATGTAGTAATCATTGAACCAAGTTTCCGCAGCTTCAAACGCGCAGTGGTCATGAGCCTCTAGATCTGTGGG
The DNA here is from genome assembly GCA_015039355.1 of Ramaria rubella. NCBI lineage: Eukaryota > Fungi > Basidiomycota > Agaricomycetes > Gomphales > Gomphaceae > Ramaria > Ramaria rubella. Next base: position 41,151 of record MU134485.1, read on the forward strand.
ATATAAACATGGAAAGGCTATCGCCGTCATCGTCGCCACCGCCACCATCGCCACCGCCACCGCCACCGCCGCCACCGCCATCGCCGTCACCACCGGATCTAGTGAAGGCGAAGACCGCGGAGGCCGCTGGGGAGAAGGCGAAAAGTAGGCCGAAGTACAAGAACCGTGACAAGCAGCGCACCCGCAAACCTGTCAACAAAGCAGCCTCTTCCTCAGTCGGGTCTATCAGCGGCAACCTCGAAAACCTCCATTTGAAGCGCCAGTTCAAGGGCACAGCAGGGAGGGGCATTCAACAAGGGGTTTATGAACGTGACATCACGGACGAGAATTTAAACGACGCCCATACATCGGTCCGTATTAGTGGCGTCTCGCAGCGTTTTCGCCCATTTCTCATGGTTTTATTCAGACCTTCGCGTACAAGAACACCCTGCGTGAGTTATTCGACCGCGAACTCACCACCACGTGGATTGCTGGTCGAAATATCGACGGCTTGACCACTGGTGAAACCGTGGCAGCGCTGGACTAGAAGAACAAAGCATGTTCACTGTTTCGGATGGATGTTTCTCTTTAGCGTAGAGTCCTTTCCTTGTTTGACACAGGGATTAGGCCTGGATTCGGGAAATTCAGGTAACTGGAGGATAAATCCTTAACGAAAAAAAAAAAAAAAAAAAAAACGATATATTATTTTCGAAAAAGCCCGACGACCCCCGCTAAAAACATTGAATTCATCGAAAGGTGTTTCGACGAACTTGAGCTCAGAAAACATTGTGAGAAGTTAAACAGTTTCAGTCGTTGTTTTCTACTATTTTCTTGCCCATTTGGGAAACACAATGTTTTTGGGATGCTTTTCTCCACATATTTCCTAAATTCCCAGATTTAGGCCTAATCCCTGTGTTACAGCAGTTGGCATAAGCTAAGATGCCAGCTCAAATTTGGTTCTTGAGCACATTTTGTAAAGATTAATAATCAGGCCTACAGCAATGAGTTTATCAGAGAATCAGAAAAATTATAGCACATGATTATGGCATAATTAGTGACAGAAATACTATCTACAAAAGAAAAGAATTGGAACCAGTTTTTCATTTCATCTGCCTCTCTGTTAAAGACGATATTGCTTTTCACTGGAATTGTGAAAAACATCAGAAATATTGGAAATCGAACAGGCATTGGCTTGAACCTATGGGTTGCACCCTCTTGGATTCTCATGCCCTGGTATTTCAGATTTCTTGACAAGTTGGAATTTGGAGAATGTCAGAATAGTTGGGGATCTATGGAAAGATCAATGACAAGATGGCTAGTTCAAGAGTTAACTAGTATTTTTGGAAAAACACAGAGAAACGTGGAGAAAGTGGGATAATGTTTGAAGAGGATTAAAAGGTAAGGATTAAACCTTGCAGAAAAATCAGAGTTTAGACCAAAGAGATAAGGGTTGTGGAATGTCAGAATGAAAATGATTGGAATATAATCAATATGTGATACACATTGTACAAGTCAATATATGTGATAGGCAATATGACCAATAAGAATGAACAATCAATATTCAAACTAGAGAAAGAGGTATACGACAAGCATATTTAAAGAATAACCAAGGATGCCAAATCTGTAAGAGATTTACTTTACAGACCTCACAAAGATCATGCAACAGAACTAAACCAGATACAACTAACAGTAAGTGGGCCATGGCTTGCGCCTGGCAGGTACGATTCCCAAGCAGGCCATTGCATGATGTCATGCAAGGTTATGAACATTGTGTGATATCACTGGAACTGGATGATAAACAGATCACATGTTTATAGGGCATGCCCACTGCCCACATACTGGGTGGGAAATTAAGGTCACATATCTATGCCAGGTACCGAGCACATTCCTTGTTTTTTTTTTTTTCATTTGCTCTTGCTGACTACTCAGCTCTTGCAATGCCACAAGTATTATGTTCAACTTTCCCCATTCACCAGTATGCAGTGCCATCCTCTAGCATGACTAGACAATATGTCATCTCTACTCTTCCTCCTCACACCAGCACCAACCCAGCCTGCTCCACTGCCACCCCATCCCTAGTCCATCTATTCCCAACAACTGCACTCTGGCCAATGGTCCCACATGAGACCCACACAGTTGTTGTGGTGCCCCCCCCCCCCACATGTGCTGTAGGCTGGATGCTGAGTGTGGTCATGTTAGAGTAGGGGAGGTCAGGCTTAGGTACATACCACTCATTATGGTCCAGCTTCTTGCTCATTCACCTTGACCATCTGATAGCTTGCTACTGTGGAGGCTCACTACAACAGCCATCTACATGTGAATAGCATCTGCAATGAGGTCCCACTCTTGGCCATCATCCACTCTCATTTTCATGATGTTGGGTGATGAATTCGAGAGACATCTTCAAGCAGTCTGAATCTAGAGCATGCTCACAATGACTAGACCAGGACCTGTGGTATTTTCATCTCCTTTGTTGCAAGCATCTAACAAACAATTTAGCATAACATCTACAGAAACAGTGAAAGCTGTACAGATGTGGATCACCTTCTAAACAGTCTAAGTTTTCATCTTGTGCATGTAGCTGTTGTAGATGAGCTCTGACATACTGACAACATGATGATGTCACACAAGGTTTTCAACCTTTTTGTGACCATGACATGATGAACGCCAAAGTTCTGGGACCCCAGATTATGTAATCTAAAATCACAGATTTTACATAGAAAGCTTTCCATCCAAAAGCAAGTCCTCCAAGTAAGAGTATACATCTCTGTGAGATTCATTAAACACTAACCAACATGTTCTTCAGGTGGATACATTCATACCCTCATGTGTCTCCATTCTCATCATATGATTTTACTTCATAATTTTACAGTCGGAAATCCAGCCTATAGTTACACTCTGAGTGCACGACAAGTGTAGGAATCAGACTTCTGCTTAAATAAGCTCTTCACCTACTCAATGAAGTCTTTACAGGTAATGGGTCTGATGTTTTTGGGTCTGACATCAGCACGTTTAAACCGTACCTAACCTTCACCATTGAGGAGCGTGTGCAAGGTGCACCGTGGCGCACAGTGGGGTGGCGGGGACATTCTCGTTTATTTCATTGCACCCTTGGTGAAGACACGAAGTGCGTCCACATCACATTGTTGTGGATTGGCACTACTGACTGTATCCTCCCAGATACCTTGTATACAACCTGTGCAAACACAGGGGTGATGACGCTGATTAATATGTCCCCTCAATGGAAGTTATGCCTGGCGTCAAAGACATGCACTTTCAGGCACTCATTCCGAATGTACTGCACTAGCTTGGGAACAAGAAAATCCATCAAATGGTGAGCATGAGTGATGTGAACTACAATGTGTTGGCCTGGAAATGATCTCTGCAACCCAGGGATCATTCTTTACCACTCTCCATGTTGCCATTTGAGTAACAACCAGCAATCTATACTTGAAAGTAAGTTGCGTTTTTTTACCCAAATCTCGATAGAAACTTACCTAGCTCCTAAAATTTTGTGTTGCCTGCAGGCTAGACCCAACGGCAAGGTCATATCTTTGTGCATAGTTGCAAGAACAAAGTGATGGCTGTGCAGTGGCCAGCACGCTCCCCTGCACATACACGAAACTAGTGGAACTAATAAGCTCTGAGTACAGCTGTTTCAAACAGGAGATAGGTTGTTTACTCACCATTTCCTCTGCAGCTACGCCTACTGTTAAAATTGATGCTGTTCAGGTGTATCAACAAAAAAGATGCTAGTACGTGCTAGGGTGGCATGCTAACATCTGCTTTTACATTGTACAGCATAGATGGCTGTGCAGTGTGGCATGGGGGTTGTGATGGCATGTGAGAGTGATGAGGAGGGCTTTAAAACCAGTGAAATGCTGCAGTCCTACCCACAGTCGATTGCAGTGTGGATTGTCACAGCTATCGCAGTAAGGGGCCTCAAGGTGGTCTGAATAAGTGTTGATGTAAGTCTTCGTCATCACCCAACTCACCCTCTGACATGTACCTGTCCTGGCTAGCTCCCCAAACACCCCCCTCCACCTGTCCCTGCCTTGACCTTATCCACCACACACACTGATGTGTTCCCCACCGCATCCCCAGATCTGACACTAGGTCACTGACCCACGCCCCCCTCTGTCCGTATCATGGCGCGCAAGCGCAAGCCCACCAGCGACTCAGCTGAGACCTGCGTGCAGCTGCAACCACCGCTGCACCATGTCCCCATGCACACCACATGCATGCTAATCCACTGTATCACCATGCTTTCGTGCACCGAGCCTGTTGCTCATCTGCTCGCCTGCACTATCCATGTGGATTTGGTATGCACTGCATCCAGTATTCATCTTCACACACTTGCCACTACAGACGGATTTCAGTGTTCTTGCTCATTCAGTACGTCAGTCCTTTCTTTTCTCTCCTTCACTAACAGCTTTCCAGGGCTGTTGTCTCATCCTGGCCCGACTAACTCGCCATGCAGCTAGTCCCTCGCCACTGCTGCATAAATGATGTGTTACGCACTGCAAGTCCTGGGTGTATTTGTGCTGTACACGGTACCTGTACCCTGCCTGTCAATCTCCTCCACCCCACTCTGCTCCCCCCACGTCCTCTCCCAAGATGACAAGCAGGACCCAATGATGCCTTCCTTGCCCACATCCTCCACCTCCCTCTCCTACTCACCCTACATCTCTCCCACATCAACAATGATGACTCAATCTTGCCCTGTGCGACACCCCCAAACCTGCACACACTCACATTGTGTGCCCTGTCCCCGTGCCATCCCCTACTCCTTCAACTCCAGCGCACCTGTCATATAATGTCTTGACACACTACACACCGGTGAAGCCAAGCCCATCCTCGCTTGGGGCTATGGCAGCATACCAGGAGTCGATGCCAATCTTGTGCACCATGCAACAGCGATCGCAAAGCACTGGCAGGTCTGTTCCTTCTCTGCAGTGCATACCCACCCTCCCTGTCTCTCCTTCCCACTCGCCCTTCAGGCCAGGTTGTCGACCTTTTGTGACATCATAGAAAGCTGTGCCCCATGGCATGTATGACCACGACCAACACCCATTGATGGCGAAGGCATCACAACACATGAAAACGATGCAGCAGCAACCATCCCCACGAAGATATGCCCAATACGACGCTGAACGCGCACTCAAGACAGTGACCACACTGCACCAAACAGCATGCCAGCAACGACGCCACACACTAGTACAGCTGTATGTATTCTGTTAGTGTTCTCATAACTTTATTTACATGATTTGTTTAGATCAGGTTATGTTTGTGGTATTTCTATTTTAGTACTACAACATACTTATGTTGCTGAATAGATCATGGACCCACTGCCTTCAAACCTGAGGCAATCACCTTCTGGGAGTACATGTTCATTGTTGTCTGTGCTCCACAAAGATGACATGATGTGATAAACACCAAGCACTGATGACAATGCAACCTGATGACATCACAAAAGGTTTTTGACCTTTTTGTGACTGTGATGTGGTGAACACCAAGCTAACACTCACGTGATCATACTTTTGTTCAATGTTGTCTGAATGGCAGGACACGAGAAGGTACGTTGAAACCATGAAGATGAGACACTTGACAGTCAATTTCATCCACAGCCATGAAGGAATGGAGGAGTTGGGTGATCACATGGTGGGGTCTGAGGCAGGACTTGCATCAAACACCTGGACACTTCTGTGTGTGCGGAGTCACTGCCTAAAGTGCTCCAGATGTTTGATGCAAGTACTGTGTCAGATGTCTGGCAAAAGAAGGGCTGCAGTTGTCTCTGTGTGTGCAGAGTTGCTGCCTAAGACAACTGTCTCTCCCCAAAGCAACCACTGGCATTCTACCCCTCCCCTCCAACAGGGCTGGGGGGTGTTATGATTGACTGTCTCTGTGTCTGAAGGTTGGTCTGCATCAGTGTAACTATGTGCTTCTGTGTGTGTGGAGTCACTGCCTAAAGAACTGTGTTACTCTGGTGCAGACCTAGCTTCAGACACCCAAGAGAGGGCTGCAGTTGTCTGTGTGTGTGCAGAGTTGCTGCCTAAGACACTCAGCCCTCTTCCATCCTATGCTGATTCTTAAGTAGATTACAATGCAGGTCTGAAGGAATGGAAACACACACAGCCCTATTCCCTTCTATGCTGATGCTAAAGCAGATTACAACGCAGGTCTGATGGAATGGATAAGTTGGATGATCATGTGGTGGGGGGGTTTCTTACCTTTGTGGCTTTCATCATCCCTCCCTCTGTGATGATGTGACGGAGTTCTTCCACATTTGCAACTGCAAGCGGCTCTTCAAGAGCCCCTATGAGATACCAGCATTTTTCCCTGCCATCATAGAACATTCGCAGTGCTGAAAATAACTTTGTGTCATTGCAACTCAGAGCAACGGGCTCCCTGTAACTCAGAGCATCCACATCATGAGCCAGTTCAAAGGTGCGCTTGGTCAACCCTATTGGGAACCTGGGCTCATTAGCTTGCTTGTCCCTGACCAGGAGTCATCACTGTCAGTGCTCACGTTCAGAGTGATCCCACTCACTGGAAACTGCGAATTGACTGGGCTCAAAAATGCTGTGAAAAGAGCTGGTAAGCCTGTGGGCTAGTGATCATGGCCAGATGACAAAACTCATCATAGGCAAGGGTGTACTGGAAGTTCTGCATCCCGAGGCCTCTTTGCTCACACACATTCTTGTTGCACATTGCCTCCACCATACCCATGAAGACGGGCTGGCCTTTGAAGTCTCCATTGAGCACAGCACGGATGAACCGTGCAGGTATTGAGTCTTTATTCTGGTGAGCCGAAGTGTGAATTTGCAGTGAATAACTCTGAGAACTGCCACTTACATCTCCCTCAAACAGTGTCAACAACCCTTGGGTCTTGACAAAGAATTGACCCAGAGTTTTGTTCCAATACTCTTGATTGAGAAACTTGAAATTCTCATTGCAGGGCATCGGTTTTGCAATTGCATTCCTGAATCCTTTTGAGTGATATACCTCCTTACAAGCTGTGCACATCTGAACATCATTTTCAGAAAAAGCCACCACCTCCATCTTGCAAGCCACAGAGTAGACACATTCATGGATCGTGTCGTTGCGCCAACGGTTAGAACACCGCTGACGTTCCTTCACAGTGGCCTTCTGTTTTTTGTTCAAGTCACAGAAGGGCTTCTTGAACAGTGTATCATATATGTTGGAGACTGATGCTGACCCCCCACCACTTGCACCTGTTCGATGAAGATAGACCAATAACAGGGGCTCATGCTCGGGTGTTATCCCTGGACAAAGGTACGTCTGTGTTTCATGGGGGGGAGTGCGCTCTGTCACACGTGAAAAGTATGTCCCAATGGTCACCATCCCCCCAGTGGATCCTCCGGTGCAATTCTTGGTGTGTTTGCGGAACTTTGTCACATCATACAGTTCATCCACTTGGACATACTTGCCACACCGTGAATGGCGCACATGCAGAAGATCCCCTTCAACAAACTCAGCATGCGCATCTTCCAGATGAATCCTATCCTTCCAGGTCATGAGTTTCTTGGAGTTAATGATGAAAGTCCCTTTTCTCAATGCCTCTTTGGACGCACATGCCTAGCTGACTTGCCAATACCCACAGGCCCTCCAATTCTTTCCTCAGGGTAAGCACATCCCTTGGATGTGCCTACCCCAGCCTTGGATGTGCCTACCCCAGACCTGGAAGGCCCTCTCTGCTTGTTGTTTCCAGATGGTAACACTGTATTGAGGGGTACCTTCGAGGTGAGTCTTCAATATCCCTTTGACCATTTGTGCTCTGGGATGGCTAGTGGCGAGGTTAGCGCTTGCTTAGGAACTGGTGTCTCACAGCACCTCCTATCCCAGCTAGGTTGTATGTCCTTGATTTCCATGCACATCTCAGTTCCCTGCACCTTGGGGCTTTGCTGTCTTACTGCTGCATCCTTTGAGACCATCATGGGGGCTGAACTGACCTGACATCTGCCCGCCAGTAGCATGCTGATGGGAATTGAGGGTGTCACTGTAATATCAGGTCTCCCCCCCACTTTCTCATCAATCTCGCCCACAATGGCTTTGGTGAGTGGTTTATGGCTAGGAGTTGCATGACTCTGACAATTTCGACTCAGTGTTCATAATTCTGCACCTAGTGGCCAGCCCACCTGTATCTTCACTTGGTGTCTATCAACTAGTGTTCTGAACCACATCAACTGCTGAACTTGTTGTTCTTGTGGTGTCCACAACAGGTCCCCAAACAAAGAATGACTGATTGTATTTGTAGTACATATGCCACAAGAGTAAGAATCCTGCTGGACCCCATGCGATAACATATTTCCTTTGTTGGTGAACCTCTGACCAAATTCGTCTTGCAACCACATTTTGAGTGTCTGACTCATCTCTGTCAGTGGGGTCGCATAGGTACCCATGGAGTCCCCTTGTTTCATAATTGATGGAATCAGGCCAGAAATGCTATCTACACACCATATGCAAAAGAATGTGCTTGAAAGTCAACCATCACAGTGACCCAATGATTTTGCCCAAGGTTGTGAGGAAAGTACAGTTTTTGTCTATTTGAGTTTGTGGTAAGACTGACGACACCTTTAAGGATTGGTGCATCAAAATCTTTGTGTGCTGTGGCCTGGAGAAGTACAGTTTCAAATGCGACAGGCTGGATAATAATGTTTGTCACAAGTGCTGAATCTTGCTGTGCTCAAAATGCCAACTCAGATAGCATCATATCCATGATGTTATCATCTATCCATCGGTGCAAAGGTAAGTGTGCGGCTCCAAGAACCCTGTTCCACGACAGTGTATCTAAAATGGCGTGAGCCTCATCTAATCGAGCAATGACTGTGGGATTGACTGCAGCTCTGCCTGTAATGCCTTTTAGCCAACCATTCCTCAACTTGCTGCCACTGCCCTCTAGCAGTGACAATCCTTGTCAACTCCTTCCACCAGGTCAGAACCCAAAATGGAAGGGGTTGCTTCCCTTTGAAATGTTGATCAATAAATGAAGTAGCCCCATCAAACCAATGTTGTCCTAATGCATCATCAAGTTTCTTGATAAACTCTATTGGAGGTATGCTTCGATCCATTAGCCATGTCAGGTCTTGTGTTGGTGCTTGTGACAAGAATGCTAACATAGGCTTGCAGGCCATGATATCCCTGGAAATGCTTGGGAGATTGCATTTCAGAAATGTATTGACAGTAAGGTTTGGATTGGGAAGAAGTGCTTTGAAGTGCTTGGGGATGGCCAGCATTGTGCTTTGTGCTTGATAGATGATGGGTGGTTCTTTACCCGAAGGAGGGTAATGCTTCCCTTGGCCTATCCAGTGTTCAGGAATCCATATTGGGTCAGTAGTAAGATCAATTGATTCTTCCATGTGGTTTGCACATGGCAGTAGATGGAGGTGCAAAAGATTCTGTGGATGGAAGTTTTTGAATGAACAAAAAAAGACTTTAAATTGTCAATATGTTGAGTGTACATGATTAGTGATCAAATATACCACTGAACCACTGAAGCCATGGCCAGGATGCCTGGACACGGCCTTAGGCCTGTGAAGTTTGCACCTAAAAGAGCTGGACATCTAGCTCTGGCCTTAGGTCCATTTTGACCCAAATCTGCTTGGACCAGATCAGGGATTAGGGTTCAAAATACCAAATTTTTGCCTGGACCGGGATATGCCCTACCTAGGGATTCTCAGGGGTCCTAGCTACAGCCAAAACACAATGCCAGTCCACGGACTGGACCACTCACCCTTCCTCCATGGCCCATGGGTCTTACTGTAATGCCTTGGCATGGCCAAGATGTCCCATGGCACGGTATATAGGTTAAGCTTATGTCCCTTCAGATGTCTCACCTGTTCGGATTCCTTTGCTACATAGTGCTGGACAGTGAGCACCTTTCATTTCCTAATCATCAACACCTGTGAACTTCTTTTGCATCTGTAGCTAAATTACTTTCTTCTTACGTCTAATCACATTAATCCACCTTAACTCTCTCTATCAACTCCCATACTGTTTCTCATTCAGAATGCATTGCATCATTGCCATTGTTTCTGTCCTTCTGGCTGCTGCCCAGGCAGTGGTCGCTGCCCCCATCATTCTGGGGACTCACCTCGCAAAGTGAGTCCATTCCTCCATCCTTACTTTGTGCCCCCTTCCTCATTTGAAGCCACCATAGGTTAAAAAGAGAATTTACTTCTGTGAGCATTACACTCATCTAGTCACTCATCCATATTCACGCCTGGCTCTGCAGTTGGATGCTTGTGATTCTCAGGTGAGCATTACTATTATGTATTCGCTTATCTGTCAGTATTAACGACAGGCTAAGGATGGATGCATCGTGAGTGATCCACTTTGCCTGTCACTTATTCCACATTCACACGTGATTTTACAGCAACCTGGTACCAATATCCAAATCCCATGTGACACCCCCCCCAACATGTGCATGGTGAGCAATCAACTTTGGCTCTCACCTATTCATATTAACACATGGCGATGCAGGACAAAGTCACTGGTGACTTAGGGCCATGCTACTAGCCTCAAGCCTAGTCCACCGTAGCCGCTAGCAGGTTGTCGTGTCTATTCACTGGGTTTAGCATATTTGAAGTCAAAGTCTTGTATGGTCTGGCTACTCGGCCTACCGAACTAATCTGGGTTGTGGATCACATCACTCTGTAGGCTCCCGAGTGTATCAGAGTATATCTTATCTAGTTAGATGGACTATACATCCTGGTTGATGGAGTGTGACAAGGCACTGGTTAGCCAGAATCCCCTCTGCATCTGGGTGGAGTGTGAAGACTACAATACTGGTCGTGGGAGGACCTCTACCACGTTCACAATTCCCCAATGCACAGAAGACCCTGCATAGACCGTTGCATGTGAACTCAAGATGTGCGTCAGGGCGCACTGACCAAATGCAGTGGCTTGTATTGTTGCCCACAGTTGTTGTTTACCAGGGATTAGGAAGATACCTACATATCAATGGATGATCAGCTTTGTGGCAAGCTGGCTTGCATTCCATGAGCATAGGCACAGGAGCACTAACACTCATCAAGTACTTGAGAGATACCTGAGACGGCCACATGCAGGTTAGGTACTGTCTGGTAAGATTTTCGCCGAAAGAAGCTTCGAAAACTTCGACCAAAAAGGCACATTGACAGCCAAGGACTCAGGCCCAGTCAAAAGTCCCTCAAAGCTATCGGATGTCTGTGGGTGCGGGCAGTCAACATATATATGCCAGAAAAGCGGTGATGTTGGTATTAAGCTTTCCGTATAGTATTCCAGGTTGTATTCAATGATAATTATAACCACAACTTAAACCATAGCAGAACAGGCTTACAATGTAAGAGATCCCCAACTCCAACTTTAGGAGGGGAGGGATCTCTGTGGAGGTTCTGTGTCAGGATACCACCTGTGCTGCCTGCACGGATATGCAAGGATTATTAAGTTTAAATATTTTTTGAGATACGTGTATCTGATTGTAGTGATGCCGTTGGCTGTTCCCAGCTCAGCTGACCTCCTGCAATTGATCAATGTTTTCTGGTCCAAGCATGGCCCATTTCAGGCCAATTTTTTTTGTATCTAGCCAATATGTCAATGAATAGAAAATAACCTCATACCATGTACAGCTGGCACAGAGTATTTCTGTAGAGCGCTGGCTTCATAAACGGCTGGAAAAACACAGCCAAGCCGAAACCATTGAGGTTTTTGCTGTCTTGTGAGCTCATACGCAACATTGGGCCACTGAGGGGTGTGCACCCTCATAGTTAACATATTTGATGATATTTCTAAAATTGCACCTTGGACTTTACATTGAACATTGAGTCTCAAAATGGCGAAGCGGTGTTAGCCATTTAGAGCCAAGGTATAAGGGCAACCTCCAGGGGAAGTGGAATATCACACTGAACACTGGCAGATGGGAATCCGAAGATATATAAGCTCACAGAAGACTACATACAAGGATACACACCTGGCAGATGGGAATCTGAAGAGAAAAGCCTAAGGTTCCCACTGCCAAGATAACTACCTAAAGGAGTATGCAAATAAGCGCCGGGACGTACTGTGATTACGTAATGGGGTTGGAATCCAATCCCGTTACATAACCGGGCCCTTATGTGAAGGAAAATGAAGAACAAATGGACTGCATTTATGTAACGGGATTGGAATCCAATCCCGTTACATAACACAAGCGCTTATGTGAGTGAGAATGGATGCCAAGTTACGTAATGGGATTGGAATCCAATACGGTTATGTAACCGGGCGCTTAAGTAAGCGAACTTGAACGAAAAGATAGGGGCAAGGGAGATAATGGGGGAAGGGAGAGGTGGGGAAGAATAGGTAGGAAGAAGAGATAATAGAGAAGTGTAGAACCACATGAAATGGGGTTCCCCTTACATCACCCCCCTTCTAGAGTGTGATGTCTCGACACACTGAGACCTACTGGAGGGACAGGTGTTTTTTGACAGAAGGTGTCAAAATCAGCAGCAAGAATGCGATGAGGGGCACCAGGATGGAGGAGGTGGAAGTCGGCAATGAGGTCTGGGGCTGCTAAATCTGTCTCAGGAATCCACTCATCATGCTCATACCCATAACCCTTCCACCTGACCTTGTATTGGAGTTTCCCATGGTGGAATTGACTGTCCAAAACCTGTTCAACCTCATAATGCTCATCTTCCCCTACAAGGACTGGGGGAGGTGGGGGTTGAGCTTTCTGACCAGGAATGGGGTCTGGAGGGGCTGGGAGGAGCTTCACCACAGGGAAGACAGGGTGGAGGTGACTCATTGACTTGGGGAGTCAAAGACGGTAAGCATTGGAGCCGACCTTGTGTTCCACTAGGAATGGGCCTAGGTTCCAATGTGACAATTTCTTAGAGGGGCAAGTGGTGCTAATGTGGCTAGGAAGACTTTGTCACCAGGAACAAAGGTAGGGGTTGGCTCACAACAACGATTATAGTATCGAGCCATCTCCTCTTTTGCCTTTACAAGGGCAGCTTGGGCTTGAGACAGGGAGTCAGCCATTCATTGTTTGAACTCATTCACAGCTTCTCTTCTAGATGGCTGCTGGTGAGGTTCAAAGCCCATGCATGGGTGATGACCAGAGTCAAGCATGAAGGAAGTCTCTTTTGTGGATGAGTGGACATGGTTGTTGTACTGGAACTCTGCAAGGGGTAGGAGGTCATCCCAGTCATCCTGTCGCTTGTTCACAAATAGGCTGAGGTATTGCTCCAGCTCTTAGTTGACACGTTCTGTATGTCCATCAGTCTGTGGGTGGTATGCAGTGGAGGCAGCCACCTCGATACCCAGAAGTCTGTATAGCTCACGAGTGAACTCACCGACAAACTGTGTACCTCGGTCTGAAACCACACAGAGGGGTAGGCCATGGTGTCTCCAAACATGATCCCTAAAGAGACGAGAGGCTCCCAATGCTGTAATTGTGGTCAAGGTGGGAATGAGATGAGAACATTTGGATAAGGAATCCACAACAACCATCACAGCATTGTACCCATGCGAGTCCGACACTGACCATCTCCCGACGCTGCTCAGGAACCTCCAGAGGGTGTAGTTCTCCAACAGGAAATTGACGCTGAGCCTTGGTGCGCAGACATAGGTCACACGCCTTTGTGTAGCTACCAATGTAGCAAGACATGTGGGGCCACCAATAGTTCCGAGAGACAAGTTCCAAGGTCTTCCAACGTCCAGCATGGCCAGCAATATGAGTGTCATGATGTTGGGAGACAATTCGATGTCGTAAGTCATGCTGATCAGGGACATATATCTTTCCACAGAACAGAAGTGTACCATCCCTCTCACTCCACTCTGATGACTTCACAGACTTCCCAGTAGTCTTGTGAAGTTCCTTAGCAGCATGTGAAACCAACTCCTCTAGCTCTCCCTCCTTGGTGCCATTACAAATGTCCTTCAGGATGTCACGTTCTTCACCTGTAAACTCTAGTCCTTCCAGTGCATGGATGACAGAGAGTTCTGGTTGGAGAAGCACCAAATTATCATTGTCATTTGAGCCAGTGCCATGATCAGGTCGGTGTGAGAGTGCATCTGACTTCCCCATTGTCTTGCCAGGACGATGGTACAGGTTGAAGTTGAACCGAGACAGATAAAGAGACCAGTGGGCTTGGTGACGGTTGAGCTTTTTAGCCATGTGGAAATATTCGAGATTTTTGTGGTCTGTCCAGATCTCAACATGATGTCTTGCCCCCTCAAGGAAGTGTCGCCTTTCTTCAAGGGCACACATGATGGCGAGCATTTCCTTGTCATGGATCTCATAGTTGCACTCAACCAGACTGAGACTCTTGGAGAAGAAGGCTATGGGGTGCTATTTGTTATCGACCTTGGACTGTTGGGAAAGAACATCACCGGTTGCAAAATCAGAGCTATCTGCTTCAACATGATATGGGAAGTCATCATCTGGGAATGCAAGGATGGGTGCAGATGTTACCAATCTCTTTATAGTGTCGAAGGCAGCCTGCTGTGAGGGTCCCCATGTCCAAGGAGTGTCTTTGCAAAGCAGGTTGAACATTGGACGTGCATGGTGTGAGAACTTCTCAATAAATCGATGATAGAAGTTGGCAAAACCAAGGAACGATTGCACCTCCTTCCTATTGTTAGGTGTTGGCCACTCAGCGACACCAGTGACCTTGACAGGATCCATTTCGGCTTTCCCATGAGAGATGATGAGACCTAGGTATTCAATCTTGGTCTTGTCAAAGTCGCACTTGTCAGGACGCAAATAAAGCTTGTGTTCTCTGAGACGCTGTACCACTTTCCATATGACTTTATGGTGACTTTCTAGATCTTCTGAAAAGATCAGAATGTCATCCAGATAAATGCATATGACACCTTCAGCAATGAGGTCATGAAAGATGTCATTCATCATAGTCTGGAAAGTGGCAGGGCTGTTAGTGAGGCCAAAGAACATCACTAGAGGTTCAAATAGTCCCCCGATTTGTCCTGAATGCTGCTTTGAACTCATCACCCTCTTTGATTCTGACATTGTTAAAGCCCCAACAAACATCAAGCTTAGTCAAGTAGTGGGCCCCTTGTAGGCTGTTGACAAGGTCGGAAATCAAAGGAAGCGGGTAGCGATTCTTGATTGTCATTGCATTCAGCACTCGATAGTCTTGGATGAACTGTAGGGCACCATCTTTCTTTTTGACAAAGAAACACTGGTGAGGCCAAGGACCAATACGGCAGGTGCGCAGTCGTAGGGCCTTCTGATGTTCTTCCTTGATGATGTTGCCGACATGTATGGCACTGGGGAGGACACCGAGTCATCCGTACTTCTTGAGACTTCCAGTCAACTTCTGGGTTGTGGTCCCCAAAGCCAGGTGTAGCCAAGGATCATACGTTTGACGCCCTAGGTGTGTAACAGCAAACACAGCTCTCTCAGAATGGTCTTTGTACCGCAGAATTAGATCAACGACTTCAGTGATAGATCCAGATTCATTGGGTGAGCCATCAACATTGTACACAGGAATAGGATGAGAGAGTGGTCATGCAGTGAGGCGGTTTTCCTTAACAAATCCCAAGTCAATAAACAAGCCAGTGGCACCAGAGTCAAGTAGAGCGCGAACCAACTTGATCTCTGCTGTGTCTGTGGTTTGAACCTCAACTGGGAGAGAGAAGGAGTTTGGGCCTGGGGTGGAAGCACCAACATACTGTGCAGGAAGGTTTTGTTCCCATTTTTTACGACAGAAGTGAGTAAGAGGTCGGAAAGGAGTTAAGGGTTGCGTGTCTAGCATTTCAGTCTCCATAGCTGAGGAATCAGGTTCTGAATCTGTATATTCATCATTCACCTGATTATACAGCAGTGGAGCGAAATGATTGGAAATTGGCAGCAGGGGCACACTATTCACCTGCTGTGCGACACAAAATCCTCTTCTTCTTCCTGAAGCTCTGGACCATCCTCCTTGATAGGGCTTGCAGCTTTATGATCAACAGATGACACCAAGTGGGTGATCCATTTCTCTTTCTCTTCTGCAGTCATGGTACAAACATCAAAGGCACGAGGACATTCTCTAGAGAAGTGGCCTGGTTTTCCACACCTATGGCAGACAAGAGAACTAGATTGACAATGACAAGTGGCATCTACCTCCATTGCTACTGGCTGAACAGCTGTGGTGACAGCAGGTGTGGCTAGCTGAAGTTGTGGTGGTGAGTCTGATTGGTGAGGTGGGGGTGTTTCTGTGGTTAAGACCAGTAGAGATGATGGTGGGGCGGGCTGAAGTGTTTGGTGTACCATGGGAAGCACTTTGAAAGCTTCATTGGCAGCACGTGCCTGTGAAATTGTCCTAGCCACTGAAAACCATTCAGAAAGGTCATCACCTGAGGGGCATCCTTCAAAGATATTTGCAATCCGACTCTGGACAGAGGGGTCTAGACCGTGATGAAATTTCATGACCAGGGAGGCTTGTTCCATATACCCAGACTTCTCGACCAGTTCCTCAAATTCATCGATGTAATCATCAACCATGTGACGATTTTGATAATATTGATGAGACTCAAGCTTGGTCCTGGCAGTAGTCTCTTCATGAGGAAGGAAGAATGTTTATTTGAATGCTTTTTCAAAAGAAGCTCAAAAAGAAGCCCAAGAAGGATGAGTAGGCCTGCCAGTTTTGGTTTCCATCTCAAAGATGCGTGTGGCAAATGAAGAGGCACAACCAGATTTCATGAATGACAGGGCCCAGAGGACCTTGGCATGATCATTGGCAAATTGGGTCAGGCATAGGGCAAGGTAGAGCTTGCAC
>MU134485.1:66953-129299 GCA_015039355.1 Ramaria rubella
TCCACTTCACTCTGATTCAGTCCAATTCATTCCAATTCAGTCCGACTCATTCCAATTCAGTCTGATTCATTCTGATTCAGTCTGATTCAGTCTGATTCCGTCTGATTCATTCTGATTCAGTCCAATTCATTCCAATTCATTCCAATTCATTCCAATTCATTCTGATTCAGTCCGATTCATTCTGATTCACACATTCCTAAGATTTTCCTGACCCAGAAAAACTTGACTTAATTTTCTGACATTCTTTTAATCTTAGACCCATTTGCTGCTTGGGAAAAATGCAGAAATACATACAATTTTCCATTCAGTTTTCCTGTCTGGAAAATCTTGAGAAACATATGTGTTCTCATGTGAGTTTCATGGTGATTTTCTCCACCCAGAAAACCATAGATTTCCTTGGAATTCCCCATACCAGGGAATCCCAGGAAAATCATACTTTTTCTGGTGATTTTGATGATGCAATTCCTAGGGATTTCTGAAGATTTGATGGGCTCAGAAAATCTTTGGACAACTATCAGTCTGCCAAGAATTTGACTAATCAGAAAAACTTTGTCATACCCATGATTTTCCCATGTTTTTACTGAATGTTTTCCCAAGTAATTCCAAGAGATCTTGTGAAAGTTTCCCAGAGCCAGAAAATCCTTGGCAAATATTAGATTTTCCCTTAATTTTCCTGTTCAGAAAATCATTGGCAAACCCAACCATTTCTCAAGATTTTCCTCATGATTTTCCCATCTGGAAAATTTTTCCCTGCCTCTAGTGGTTCTCTCTCAGCATGCAAAGCAACCTCTAAAACCACGACACGCTGATGCAGCTCATTGTAAGCCACCTGAAAATCAAAGGGATTCTTGTCTTCTGGTATGGGTGTAGACATGGTAGAAGTGGATGGAGTATTAAGGAATGTACCAGAGGAGTCCTAAGCAGCTATGCACCTGAAGATATCAATTCAGAGACGAAGGTGACAGTGACTGGTCCAGTGAGTTGGCAGGCTTTTCTACTATAAGGGCAACCTCTGGGGCTAGTGGAATATCACACTAGAGCCTGGCAGATGGGAATCCAAAGTATATAAGCTCAAAGAAGGCTACAGGCAAGGATACATACCTGGCAGATGGGAATCCAAAGAGAAAAGCCTAAGGACTCCCACTGTGGAGGCGGCTACTAACTAGGGAAAGACTCTGAACAGACTGAACGTTCTGGGTGCTTAAAACGGAAGTCACATGATCTATGATGTAGCCCAGGTAGTTTCCAACTTGCACACGTCACCGGGCGCTTAAATCGCGAATAGAAGCGCCAGTTGTAGAAGTGAGTAGGAAGGAGGAGGGGGGGGGAAGGAAATGGGAATATTAGGTAGAAGCAACAGGGAGGAAAGAGAGATAAAAGGGAGATGGGGATAGAAGGGGTGAACATGAATAAGAGAGGAGAATAGGAGGAGGAGAATAAAAAGGAGCAGTATGAGGGGTTCCCCTTACAGAGTTTAGGAAGGCTTGTCCTTTCTCTCTGTCACCACTGAAGTCAGCTGGAGTGGCAGGTGTTGCAGGTTTGTGAGTGGTGGGAGGGGAGAGTGATGTGATCATGAGGTTGGCAACATCATGGTTCAAGGTGTGTACTTGGACATCTGTTTGCCAGAGTTGTTGTGATAACAATTCCTTCTCCTCTCTTTCAACACGTAGGGCAGTCTCTAGGGCAGCAACATGTTGGTGAAGCTCATTGTAAGCCGCTTGGAAATCGAAGGAAATAGGGTCTTCAGAGATAGGTGTAGACATAGTGGAGATAGATGGAACATAGGGTGCTATGTAGAGAGTGTACCAGAGGGGCTCTAAACTGCTATGCACCTGAAGAAGTCGATTCAGAGACAATAGCGACAGCAGCCGGTCCAGTAAGTTGTCAGGCTTTTCTACTATAAGGGCAACCTCTAGGGGAAGTGGAATATCACACTGAACACTGGCAGATGGGAATCTGAAGATATATAAGCTCACAGAAGACTACATACAAGGATACACACCTGGCAGATGGGAATCCAAAGAGAAAAGCCTAAGGTTCCCACTGCCAAGATAACTACCTAAAGGAGTACACAAATAAGCACCAGAACGTACTGTGATTACGTAACGGGATTGGAATCCAATCCCATTATGTAACCGGGCGCTCATGCGAAGGAAAATGAAGAACGAATGCACTGTGTTTATGTAACAGGATTGGAATCTAATCCTGTTACGTAACACAAGTGCTTATGTGAGTGAGAATGGATGCCAAGTTATGTAATGGGATTGGAATCCAATCCCGTTACCTAACTGGGCGCTTAAGTAAGCGAACTTGAACGAAAAGATAGGGGCAAGGGAGATAATGGGGGGAAGGGAGAAGTGGGGAAGAATAGGTAGGAAGAAGAGATAATAGAGAAGTGTATAACCACATGAAATGGGGTTCCCCTTACACGAGGCCTGACAGCAACACTATCCGATCATCTGTGTTGAATTTTATAGCACATGTTTGTCTTTCTTTATGGGTCTATGCATATGTGTATATATATAGTTAGATGGTTTCTGTGGTAAATATATATTAGTTCACTGACGATATCTTGCCGTACCTAGTTCTGTGTTTTCTCGTGTCCACTATCTTCTCTGTCTACATGGCCCACATTGCCTTTTTCAACATTGGTGACTGGTCTACTTGTTAGTTGAGCTTTTTTCTTATTGTGTGTGTTTCGTTGACGTCCTCTCATCTGCTCACATTTGCGCTACATTTTATGATTCATTCCATTTGTGATGCATCTGCAATTTTGTTGTCGAGCACATGTATTGGATGAGGATGATATCCCACCTGAAGGCGAACACTTTGTTGAGGAATATCTTACATATTATTACAGTCTCTATTTTCCTCA
The DNA here is from genome assembly GCA_015039355.1 of Ramaria rubella. NCBI lineage: Eukaryota > Fungi > Basidiomycota > Agaricomycetes > Gomphales > Gomphaceae > Ramaria > Ramaria rubella. The sequence continues at coordinate 69,829 of MU134485.1, forward strand.
CTTGCATTCTGGATGGAACAATCTGAGGTTGTTGTGGAAATATAAACCTGTCGATGAAACTATGTCTGATCTCGTTCAGTTACCAAAGAGCCAACTCGACGCCTATTGGGTTTGCACTTGTCTGCTTGAGAGAAACATAGTAGAAAGTCCACAGCTCAATTTATTATTACCTGATTCATGCATGATTCAGAAGACATATGTGTCAGCACCTGGGATCATTTGCTGTCCTGCATCAAGGAATTGTCGTCTGTCGTTTATGAATGCATAATTCAAGACAATTTATCAATTTTGCTACAATTGCATTAGCATTTGTTAGGATTGTCTACGGCAAAGGTTTACTTTTAAAAATTGTTGACTTGGAACCCGATGTGTCATTGCAAGTCCCTTATACATTCGAGTCTGAACTGCCTTGGACCGCAGCTGATTTTGATGTTCAAGTCCAAAATGTTTCCAAACTATCATCCCGTGTTGAGGGAGTTATGTGCGAGGTTGTCTGTAAGCAAACTCAGATCGAAAGCTACCCTTGGTGAACTTGCAGCTTCCATTGTTGAACACACCGGAAAGCCTGAGAAGAGAGCAGCTAGCAACACTGAGAAGATGAGTAACGTTCAGAAGTCTGCTCGAGTTAGTAAAGAGAAAGACATTTGATACATTGGTGATTACTACAGCACCTTTCCCTTTTTCCTTTTCTTACTTTCACCTCATATGCCAGATTCAACTCCGGAGCCTTCAGTATTCAACTCCTACCATTTCTGTCCCAATTGTTACTTTTAAACTGTTTCTGTCAAGTGAATTGACCTATAAAACTTTGGTAGTTATCAAATGAAATGTGCTACAAACCTTCACTAGTTAACAACTTACTATATTTGTCCAAGGAGTTGGGGACGGGTGCTGGCTAGTGCTGCTATGGGATGATATAATTGTCTGTTTGTGCAACTGCCATCATCTCAGCCACAGGTACATACACTAGATATTACCTAAAAAAATTACTTATTGGTTTGTACCACAACCACCAAGTACATGCCCCTGGCTTGCACATCCTCTCCTAAGCACCAATCACCGGTGTACAGGCACTTTTTCCTCCTCATCACCCTGGTAGCTTCATTGAGTGCCGATGCCACATCTTTGAAATCTGGTTGGTTTCCCTGACCACACAGATACTTGTAGAATTCCTTGACCACAAGTGGACCATCTGAATCGTCACCATGCAAATTCGGCATTTGGCAGCTGTAAGAATGTAGATTCTTACAGTAACATATATGCTACTAATTAGAGTATATAAGTCACCAGAGTGGCTTATGGGTTGCATTATATAAGCTGCCCACTAGGGGCGCCTGTAGATAGTGGACAACTATACAGTTGTCCACAGGTAATTAGATAAGCAAGCATAACTTACTTGTAACCACACCAGTCGCAGACACCAATACAGTATTGGCATAGTCTGTTTAGTGTGAACTTGAAGTTTCTTACACATTTTTGACTGCCAAAAGTATTGGCAGCACTGCGATAACAAAAGATCAAACCGATCTTTTTACCCAAACTGACAAGTTTAACACTCGCCGGAATTCTTGGAAACAGTAAACAGATGTTTACTGTTTATTCTTCTAAATCAATAGAAGAACACCACAGTGTGGCTGATAGATCATAGATCTATGACTTCGATAAGAACTCAAAGCCAAACGTCTAGATCCAGAGAGGATCAAGATACATCTGGAGCCACAGCCAAGGGCCCAGACAGGACAGTTGAGCCTGCCAACGACATGGACAGGCGAATGGGAACACCAACGAGGATAGCTAGTCCTCATATCACTACGACGCCCGTAGCTTCTGGCTCTAGGAGTCGAAAGCAAGTATCAGCAGATCTAATAAGATCTGCACCAGAGTAATCAGAAACAGACAATATATCGTCCGTTAAGAGAACTAAAAGAACTTTGACTAGTTCAAAGTTACGATCGTCTCTCAATGAGTCGAGAGAGCCGCCGACTAGCGACATGGACAATTTGATGGGGGTGCGAATGTCACAGCTCCCACATGTCCAAGAACATCGCAGATCACGAAGTTCACCGTCCCAAACAGGGATGATAGAGCGAGGGTCAGCACACCAGGATGAAGAAACCCGGAGATACGAACGTACAACCAGACACATTGCCCAAATGATTACAGCTCTCAAAGAGAGCCATAAACACATAGACACTACACGTGAAGTGAGCCAGTGAGTGGCTGAGGCAGCTCATGCAGCAGATGATGCCACGAACCAACTCCAAACACTAGGAGATGGTATGGAACTGTTAATACAGTCCCTGGAGGAGGAAGTACAAGGACCTTTGCAAGGAAAGGCCCCCAAGCATGGCAACAATCCCAATAATGATCATGAAGTTGACCACAAAGCAGAGAAGGCTCGCAGGAAGTGAGACAGACAGAGGATGCCACCTCCATCTGGTCCGAGCACTAGAAGTGGTCCTTGAGAACCTAGTGCCATGATAGAACAAGACAGCATCAGTACACGCCGGCATACTGAGGAGGAGATGGATCATGAGCTAGAGGCTTGCGATAGAGAAAATATCTGCAAAGGAATTCATAGATCAAAAAAAACTTATGAGCAAGAAGTGCTCAAAGCAGTGACCCAACAGTCACTGTGGGAGATGATGAAGTCTGATGCTGATAGTGTCAGTACCACAACTAGCACTCACATTAGTCTTGAATGTGAGTTCAATCACTGGGATAGGATTGAACATAAGGCAGCGCGATGGAAGCACTGTGCACTGGAACTCCATGCTAAACATGTGGATAAACTAGTTGAAGAGGCATATACTGCCAGGATCAAAGGTGAGGCCTTCGATAAACTGATTGAGTCAGCAAGAGTGGCTCGATCCATCCTCAGTAGCAGTCATAAGACTGAGGGATGCATTTTTAACAGCTGACAAACGTCGACCATTGTATCAGATTGATGAAGACATTGTTGATCCACCAGTGCAGCAGGACGTGAATACTCACGTCCCCCAGCCACACAGGCAGATACAAGCCATACTGCATGCGGTATCACTAGCAGTCATGGATCCTGAATGGATCCAGGAGGTAGGAGGAAATCCACCTATGTATGTAGATGGAGTCACAAATATGGTGTGAGCTGCCCTTGAGAAACACAAGGGCAGCAAGCCAGACAAATCTGTGCTTGCCAAAGCCGGAGTAAAACTACCTCACCCAGCAGAATATGCTGGGAAAGCAGATCTCAAAGAATTGGAGAACTTTATCTCAGGGATCCTGAGATGGCTAGGCATGAATAGTCTATTGGGACTGTCCAGCATGGAACTCCAATTAAACTATTTAGGCACTTGCCTCAAGGGCTCGCGAGGAGTTGGAGTGGTATGCTCGAAATATCGAGCGTCATGATCGAGTCATAATCGACTGGACCCTGGAAAGTGCAATTGCTGGGTTACAACAGCGGTTCCTTCATGCACTCACGCACAGGCATGCATTGAATAAGTTCAACACAATTGTGCAAGGGACCAGAACCATTCAGGAATTACTGAACGATATTACAAAGTATGCAGCACAGATGAATATACAATCTGCATAGCAGCACTTCGAGAAGTGCTGCATCTTGAAGTCTTAAAATTAGGCTACATGACAGAATTCAGTTCAATAACTGAGTTATAGGAAGCCACAAAGGCTGTAGAGGATGCATCTCGATATGACATTGGGTTGCATAAGATGGAGCCTAGCAGTGCTCACATGCCACAGGCAAAGCCAACTTTGACAACTAGTCAAAATCAGGCTGTGACGAGCTCATCTCAAGCTCCCAATACAGGAAGCTGTTCTACCGCAAAGCAGATGATATATCGTCTGCTGAACGCTCGACCTCAAGCGGAAACAAGGCCAAGTGTACCCCAAACAGGGGTACAGGCTACGCAGAGAGCCAGAGCTGGAGCTCCTGTCACTTCTCATCCTTCACAAAAACCTTCTGGAGGTTCAGGGGGTCAAGGACATAGCACAGAGATGACGTGCTACGAGTGTGGACAGGTTGGGCATATCAAGCCGAATTGCCCACAGTGGAAGAATAAACCACACATAGCAGGTGCATGGCTGGAAGAAGTGGTTGAGCACTCAGGGAGTGCTCAAGAAGGGGAGGAGGAGCCACAAAGTGGCAAATTAGACAAGCGAATGGATGTCCAGGATGACCATGAGAACAAAATCGACGAACTAGTCGCTGATTACCAGTTGGAGCTCATGCCTTATCAATGGGATGCCAATGACAATATGAGAATGCAAAGCTCGTATCGAGCGGATGGAGTATGTCCACCAGGAGGATCTTATGAAGAAAGGTGGCACATATATGCGGCGCAGACACCAACTACCACAATCAGTGGTGGTTTAAGTTGAAACAATGACTTCCGCATCAACACGGGAGTCGTAGACAGGACCATTGAGCCTGTCTATGATCATCAGTTCAGACCGCAGGATAAGACACGCCCCAAACAGGCGCATATAGACAACCAAACAATCTCTGGGTATTGGGAGATTGGTGGAGTCAGAGCCCACTGTCTACTAGACAGCAGGTGTGAGGGAGTTATGCTCTCTCCAGATTTCATACGTGCTGTAGGCATTAAGACATTCGAACTTGAACATCCAATTGGTCTACAGCTAGCATGTGTCGGGAGTAATTCAACCATCAACTACGGAACGCACACCAACATCCACTTTGGTGAGCATAATATCAAGGAATACTTAGATATAGCGAACACAGACTATTACGACACAATACTAGGAACACCATTCCTATGTAGATTAGGGATATCCCTTGATTTCAGAGATGAGGGATGCATCCGTATGGGAAAGGAAGTAATTCTGAACCATGTGAATGCTTGGGAAGAGCAGCTGGACTATAAAAACCCAGCTGAACGCAAGACTCAAATTGCGAGTCTTAAGCCCAAACTGGTGAGCCACAAACCATGACACTGGAGGCATGCTAAAATTTTCTGACCCAGAAAACCCTATGGAAAATCTTCAGAAATGGTTGAAGATGCCAATGATTTATCTGGATAGGAAAATTGTTTGAAAACAGAATGTTTGCCAATGATTTTCTGATCCCAGGAAACTTTAATAAGATCACTCAGAATAACTTGAGAAAATTGAGAAAAAAAACCATGGGAAAATGGCTTTTCCCATGTTTTTCACTGTTTTCCCATTTTTTCCTCTCAATTTTCTCAATCTATTCTGAGTGATCATATCAAAGTTTCCTGGGATCAGAAAATCACTGGCAAACATTCTGTTTTCACACAGTTTTCCTATCCAGATAAATCATTGGCACACAACCATTTCTGAAGATTTTCCATAGGGTTTTCTGGGTCAGAAAATTTTGGCATGCCTCCAGTGTGACTCGTGAATGGCTCTCATTGCACGTAGAACCATCAACGAGCTCACCAGATGGGAGGCAAGACAAGGGAAAATGGAAAGAAAACCAAAGAAACATTGACGTTGGTCTATTCGACCAAGGTACCAACGGGATTACCATAGGATGTACTGGCACCAAGTAACCATTATTGATGGCGGATGATGTTCCCAAACTAAGGGAAAGATGGGAGCTAGAGTATGCAGACCTCTTCTGAGGTGTGCCATTAGAACTTCCTCCTCGGAGGGAGATCAACCACAAAATTAAGTTCGTAGATGAAACCAAACAGTTTCATTATCAGTTACCGAAGTGCCCAGAAGCACTTCGAAATGAACTGATCAACAAAGTCGACTGGTATACCACCACTCATTGGTGGGTATCAGCATCTGTACGTTCTGCAGTGCCAGCACTATGCATTCCGAAGAAAAACGGAAAGCTCAGAACAGCGATAGACCTATGTCTACACAATGACAACACGGTGAAGGACATTACGCCCCTCCCAGACCAGGATACGATCCGGTGTGATGTAGCTCGTGCCACGTATCTATCCAAGCTTGACATGTCTGACACATATGAACAAATATGTGTAGTCGAGGAGGACATCAACAAGACGGCTTTCGTGACCATATTTGGTACATTCAAAAGCCGGGTTATGCAGATTGGCAACTGTAACACGCCATCTACATTTCAATGTCTCATGATGTTGATTTTTCATAACCAAATTGGTCAATCAGTCCACGTATACTTGTACGATATATTCATTTATTCAAGCTCTATAGAAGAGCATGAAAAACAACTTCGAAAGGTGTTTGATATTTTATGCAAGGCACATTTGTTTCTCAGCAGAAATTGATCCAAGATTGATTTGTATTCGCCCCGCATGGAATGCCTTGGTCACATAATAGATGACAAGGGCATACATGCCGATGCGGATAAAATGGAGAAGGTTCGAGGTTGGAGAAGACCTCGAAAATTTAACAATGTCCAACGTTTTCTGGGACTCGTGCAGTATCTAGCACCATATATGCCAGATTTGATGGTGTATACAACTCCCTTATCAGGAAGTGTGCGCAACAATAGGACATTGCAATGGACGCCCTTGATGGATAAGTGTTTTGAATCCATCACAGCACTAGCATGTAAGGCTCCAATTTTGAAGCCTATAAATCACACTAGTACAGAACCCATTTGGGTTGTGACCGACGGTTCCATGTCTGGAGTCAGAGCAGTTTATGGACAAGGTCCGGACTGGATGACTTGTCATCCAGCAGGATTTCTCTCAAAGAAATTCAGTCCCGCGCAACAGCGTTACAAAATGCATGAGCACGAGATGATTGCTATCCTTGAAGCACTTATGAAGTGGGAGGATAAGCTGCTAGGTCGCCAGTTCACACTGGTGACAGATAACAAAGGTCTCGAATACTTTGAGACACAACAGCATCTGCCAGACAGACAGGTGCTGGTGGGAATTTCTCTCCAGATTCAAATATACCACGGTACATGTACCAGGGGTGGAGAACAAGGTAGCTGACTGTCTGTCACGCTACTATGAGAATGACAAGCAGGGTGACAGTCACCCAGCAGAAGAATATGTCGACATGGATGCGCGGCTAGACCTGGAAGGAGAATTTCTTCCAATGGATAGATTCATAGAAATACAAATGGCTGCAGCATGACGGTCACAACAATTACAAGATGCAACAGAGCAGTGTGTCATAAATGCGCAGCAGATGAAACAAGCAGGGGAAGAACCTTCCACACAGGTGGAAGGTAATGAGGAGGACAATGTACTAGTTACAGTGTTGGGTGCAGACTCAGAGAGTCTACGTCCATGCGTAGAATGTGAGTTTGACCTAAAACGAGCCATAGCCAATGGCTATGGAACAGATCCAATACTCAAGAAAGTATTGGCAAATCCTGAGGCTCACCCTCGATTTGGGGTGAGAAACGGACTGGTTTGGACAAAGAACCAGTTCAATAAAGATGTAGTGTGTCTCCCCTGGGAAGTTTTTTCCAAGGGGAGGAGAATGGTTGAGATAATTATCAATCATGCACATAGAGTAGTTGACCACTTTGGGAAATTCAAAACCAACAAGTACATCAGGCAATCGTACTGGTGGCCAGGAATGGCAGCCAACATAGAGTCATTCTGTGGATCCTGTGCAGCCTGTCGGGCTGCAAAGAAGGACAATAGACAACCAGCAGGGTTATTGCATACCCTGCTGATACCTGATAGACCATGGCAGTCTATCAGAATGGACTTTGTTGGTCCATTGCCAGAATTGAAGGGTCACAACTATTTACTAGTCGTGATTGACAGACTCATGTCTATGGTGCATTTAGTGCCAACTACGATGAGAGTGACTGCACAACAAGTCACGTGGTTATACCTCAAAGAGATAGTACACTTGCATGGAATACCTGAGTCAATCATATCAGATCGCAACTCCAAATTCACCTCCATATTCTGGAGGGAATTGCAGTGTATAATGGGCATGAAGCTGCTCATGTCTGCAGCATTCCACCCGCAGACGGATGGAGCAACAGAACGAGCAAATAGTCCTGTAGGGCAAATACTCTGCACGGTAGTGCAGAGTGATCAGAAGGATTGGGCTGAGAAATGCCCAATGGTAGAGTTTGCACTGAACAGCTCAGCCAGTGTGACCACAGGTACTATCAGTGGATACTACATTCAGAGGAGTACGGCAGTTTGCACAACAAGCGTTGTGGAACCTGATTGATGCTCATGATGCAATCATCGTGAGCCGAGTACAGCAGACAGATACTGCTAATATCAGATGCCGTCAAGGAACGACGTACAAAGTTGGACAGCTAGTATATCTGTCTACAAAGAACCTGGCCTTACCTAAAGGAAATTATATTGGGCCGTATCCAGTTATAGAAGTGGACAATTCCATTTCTACTGTGAAACTTGAGTTACCTCCAGAGTTCACAGCTAGGAGGGTACTACCAAAGTTTCATGCGAGTCTAATCAGACTGCATATACCCAATGACAACAACTGATTTCCTTGTTGTGATGTAAATTATATGTACGACTTTGGGAAAGAGGATGAACCAGAATGGTTCGTAGACGAGATTATGGCTCATCACTGGACTAGTAACTCCAATCTGGAGTTACAAGTAAGGTGGACATTAGGAGATGTCACCTGGGAACCACTCTCTGCATGCAGAGAGTTAGAAGCGCTAGATGCTTATCTAGAGCTAAGGGGAGTTAGGAAGCTGAAAGAGCTCCCTAATCGTGCCTCATAGGCACGAGAATGATGATGGTTGAGTCCTTAATAGAAGGACTTGACACGAACACAGTTCGTGTTGGCGATTCATACGATGTGACGTCATCACGTGAAGTTATCACGTGACATTATGGGTGTGCGTGCTTTGAATTTAAGCAACAATTTTATCGCCACTTAAAGGCTCTTTGCCATCCACTCCCACACTCGCACCAGTGCGAGTGTATCAGCGAGACTACCCATGAATTCTGAAGCATCCCATATACCTCACTCAGCAGAGGCACTCCCTAGTGCCTCTGAGCAATTCGCTATGCTCCAAAAGGAGCAAAGCTGGACGGTGCATGGTGTCAAGGACACCATTGCAATCGTCCACTGCGACTCCTGCCAGGAGTGCAATGCGTACACACAGCACTTGCTGCAAGTTGCAAAACTGCCGCTTATTGACCCTCAAATGCATGACATTGAACGTGCATTAAAAGTGGCCTGGCCACCATTACTCACCGAAATGGCGCATCCTTTTATGAAGGATGCGGTAGCCTCCTACAAGGAGGACATACGTGAGCTCAATTCAGAGCTCGACACGCTTCGCACTGCCCTCGATAAGGAGAGGCAGATTAATTGCGAAATGGCAGATAAAATATCCACCATGAAGTCGATGCCATCAGTGCTGACTATAATCAATCTGACATCGCTGCCAGATTTGATGACAGACTCAGTGAGTCCATCTACGCCAACTACCAGTGCTTCACCGGTAGGAACCACTTGATCCAGTCGCAAGGCTGCATCTAAACAGAGAACACTGGTGGTGCCCTACCCAGCGTCACTGCATGCTCATATTGCTCCCACCATTGGCGACCCACCTGCAATGCAGATGGGATTCTTACCCTGCCCTTTGGGCAAAGCACCGCATCCCATGGCAGGGCAAACAAGTTGTTGACCCACAGAGTGGTTCGACACCTGCCAGCTCAATGAGCCAAGATTCATTGAGCAGCTTATGCTTGCGCATGCGACATTTGCCTTGTCGCACAGCACGCCATCATCAAGTGTGCTGATCGCAAGCAGCAATTAGCGACTCAAACACCAGCATTCAAGATTGCGCATGACACACCTCCCAATCTCAGGGATGTGTTGCACATGCTAGAGTACTCCCCAGAGGGAGTATCACCCACTATCTGTGGGAATGGAGACAACACCCTCTGTCTAGAGGATGTTGATGTATGGGTGTGGCTTAAGTTAATTAAGCCAAAGAAAGACAGTCTGGTCTTTCTACAAAAGTTAATGGACCTGCTTACAGTCCGTGACCAGTGGGCCAATCTTGCCGGTTCAATCTAATGGCAAGATCTCTCAATGCTGTTGTCTACCATCATCGAGAAGGTGTTCGAATGGAAACACCCTCATGAGAGTATGTCTCTTGATGAGCTAGCCCAATGGCTAGGCACCTACGTGGGTGTAGATCCCGGTAGGGCGCTCATCAATATTGAGCCCTACTTTGTGTGGGCCATTCAGGCACTGGTACTGCATGCAGCAGCCTGGTTGGCTGCTGGTTACTGACCTTGTTTTGTTGACAAGGTCTGCATGTATCATGAAAGGATTGTATATCCTTTGTCATGGTTGGTCACCAGTAATGATGACTAACATAGTTAGCCATTTTAAATTGGCTAAAATGACCAACTGCTTGGTGAGTGTGCCTCAACCAGTCTCCTCCCCCTCAGGAAGACTTCATGGGGTAAACATACCACACTTCTTTTGGACCTATTCTTGGTCCAAATTAATCCATCCTTAATCCCAAAGCATGGGTGTGCTTCAGGATTGGATAAGACCTTTTTAAAGGTCATGTCTTTGTTGTAGTCATTGCAAACTGGTGCGGCTAAGTCAACTTCATTTTCTATGTGTTCACGTAGGGACTTTCCCTCTGGACCTGATTCCAGAGCAATGTCATCTTCAATGTCATTTTTGTCCAGTATTCTGGATAAATTATGAGGAAATTCAACTTCCTGCTTCATTTCGTTTGCTTCAAGGATTCAAAGCTCTTGTCTTTGTTGAATTCAAGTGGACTTGCACACTGCAGCTGCTCGTACTTCAATGTATCTTTCAACAGGTAACAACTCCCCATCATGATCTATCTGGCATCAGCCTGGACGTATACGTGTTCAGGATGTACATCCTCAGGCATGTCAGATTCAAAGTAGTGGGATAGACAATCCACTACTTTATTCTTCACTCCATCTACATAGAGTGTGGTATAAGTAAAGCAGGAGAGAAACTCCCACCAACACACTTGTTGTGGAGACAAATGTGGCTGGGTCTTGAAGTATTCAAGACCTTTATGATCAGTTACTAGGATGAATTTTCATCCAGTAGTTTATCCTCCCATTTCATGTGAGCTTCAAGCACAGCAATTGTCTCATGCTCATGTGTTCAGTAACTATGCTGTGCTGAAGTAAACTTCTTAGACAAGAAGCCAGCAGGTCTACACATTTCCCATTCAGGACCTTGTCTGTAGACCACACTGACTCCTGTATTGGAGCCATCACATATAACCCAGATCATTTCTGGGTTGTTAATGTCTATAAACTTCAATATTGGAGCCTTGCAAGCTAACAGTTTGATTGACTGAAAGCATTTGTCTAATAAGGGCATCCAGATGAACATCCTGTTATTTTGAGCACAGCCCAAAAGAGGGGTTGTATATGCAGTTATATCTGGCATATATGGTGCTAAATATTGCATCAGTCCTAGGAAACATTGTACTTCAACTGTTAGGGATCCCTATAATGTAACTATAGTCTCAAGAGTCTGCCTATATGGTTCCAAGTATTTCTATCTAGTATTTGTACTTATAGCTCCATTTTTGGCAATAGCTGCCTGAGTTGACATTAATGGTCCACAAGAGTCCATGACTTGAGAGGCTGACCTAATACTTGCCAAATCAAGAACTCAGCTTCAACTCAGCTGCTTATCAATAATTGCCTTTATTGTATCTCAGCAGCTGGGGTAAGCCAACTCATTGGTCAGCATAAACCATGGATGTACACAATTCAGCAGTATTTCTTTATTCTCTCTATTTTCTGTCAAGCAACCAAGTAGAAGATAACTCAGTCTTCATACGAAGAACTAGAATTCAATGTACCTAAGTAGAAGATAACTACAAGTAAGTCAGAACAAACGAGGAATGTCTATGTGTGTATAATTGAAGATGCACCTCAGTCTTCATATGAAGAACTGAGGAAAGAAGAAAAACTTCTAGCACCAAGATATTTGGGACTTCGGCAATGGGTGTATTACATAAACATAGTTGCTATACCTTGACACTCCCACTTGAACATCGACGAAGGCCCATGGCACTCAAGAATCTCCAGTGTTTCTCCTCAGGCAAGGCTTTAGTGAATATATCGGCAACCATCTCGTCTGTGGGTATGAATCTCACAGTTGCCTTCCTAGAAGCCACAACATCATTGCATATGTAATGATATTTCTGTTGAATATGCTTGGTTCGCATGCAAAACTGGGGATCCCTTGACAGTATAATTGCAGCTTGATTATCACAATTAATAATGGTTGGTTTTGTTAGATCCCAGATCCGACCCGTGTTATTCCAACGTTTCACATATTCCGATACACCTTTTCTGCTTATTTCCAACAAGTCCCCATTATTATTCTTAGCCACAGCTCTATCTTGATATTATCCCTGTACGTCTTATCTTGATTCCTGTATTCACTCCGATTTCGGAACTCCATATCACGCACCCTTACCTTCCGTTTCCGATTTTGGAATCCTGCATGTCTTAAATATGTTTTCTCTTCATCAAAGCTTCTTTAGCTTGTAAATCATATTGCTTCACCACCTTTCATATCACTATCTCTTGTATCACCTTCTATCTCTTATATTGTATATCTTATATATATCCTTTTCACATCTCGCATCCTTCATATCTCGTTACCTCAACTTGCTATTCCAATATAACTCGTAACATCTTGACATATGCCACCTATCCTCTATCATTTAACCTTTATTACACTTTGTCGCTCCAAACTTCTACCCGCAATAAGGCCTTCAAACCTTGTTCGGTATTCCAATTATTCCGACCATTTCGATTATTCTGACCACTCTGATCATTCTGATTATTCCGACAATTTTGATTATTCTAACCACTCCGATCATTCTGATTATTCCGACCCTACCTCATCTGACATCCCAAACCCTCCTTGATGACACTTGCCTTCCAGAAAAGCTAGTCCTTACTTGATATTGATTTATCGTTACCCCTACCTTTCCGCATTAACTATTCCATTCCCGAATACCCCACTCATCTCCAATAAGTCTCAACGCATCATTGGCACTGACCTTCCAAATAGACCCAATCAATCAGAAACCCGATAGCACTCCAGTCTTCAGTCCGAAATACCAGGGCACTAGAAATTCAAGAGGGTGCAACCCATAAGTTGAAGCCAATGCCCGTGTAGATCAGTCTTTGGATCTCTGACTTCCGAGTCATCCAGTATTTCCGTGCATTTCCAAATATTGCGACTACCGACCTTGGTCAAGGAGAGCCCCAACCAAATCCGACCCCAACATCAAATCCGGCGAACCCTAACAGACTGACATCGAATCTGGCATGCGTTCCTAACAGTATTTACAAGCTGACACTCTTGATTTCTATAATGTCTTCCGACACCCAAATTCAAACACTCAATTTGGACGACACCGACAGATCTACCGAAAATGTCATCAACCCATTGAACATTCACAAGTACCCCAGTCTTTCCAACAAGTGCCTCACAAACGAAGACTTCAAATCCAACCCAATTCTGAGTGGCATCGACAATGCAACTTCCTACCATCCTTGTGATAATGACTCACAATACATGGCAGCAATTTTTGACCAAACCCCAACTTTGCTGACACCGAAACTTTCCGACATCCTCAGACAAGATGGCAAGTTAGTACTACAAGAGAGACAACAACACATCGATCAAAAGTTATGCCTCTACTGTGGAAAACCTGGTCATAAGGTGAAAAAATGCCCAAGGTGATCATCCTTCACCAGGAAAGCAAAATCCCAGACCACAACTGTCACGATAAGTGATTCTGACACCATGGTCCCTTTAGAGGACCTTCCGAATCCCCAAAACTGACAGCTCAAAGACTCTCGAGCACAAATCTGCATTCACATCTCATTGTGCCTTGCCGAGAACATCACAGATGCTTTCCAAAAACACCCTTTGTACTTCCAACAATTCTGCCTAAACTCCAAATATCACCCTTCCGAACAGTTTCGACCGATCATTAGGTTTAAACACCATCCTTTCGGATTCCCACTTTCCACCAGTCTCCGTCCTTTCCGTCACCAACAACATTATGTCGCAACACCCAGTAGGCAATCCATGCCAATCACATCCTCCCATCGAGCAAAAAATCCAGTCGCTATTACATTATGTATAACGACACTTGTTTCTAATTGTTCTGATGTGCTGGGAACGCCACTAACCCACCCACTACAATCCATTGATTGACAGGGTATTGGGTAGTACCTAGTTCCGCACTCCTCAACAAGAAGATTCAATGCTATGACATGTCTTCAGGAAACCTGCAATCTGTGTTTTTCCAAATCTCCAAAATCCGACTTTGCTGCGACATCCCCCAACCTGCCATAAACATCTAACATCAATGCTTGTTGAAACCTCAACTCGCAACAACGTAAGGCATGACACAAGTGCGGATTACCTGTGGGCTTTTTCCGGATCCATCTGTGGGAAACCTGTGGGTAATGCATCCGTGGATTTGGATATCTGTTTCCCACAGATAAGCCCCGGATGCGGGTATGGCCTGTGACCCTCACAAGTATACTCACGGATATCTGTGAGTATGATATTTTTTCCACTGGCTCTGTGCCCAAGGGGCAAGGGCACATTCATCGACATTTGGAGACATGTTGGTCACGAGATGCCTTGGGCACGTGACCTACGTGTCTCCGTGTCACGACCAGTGTGGTCTTTGGAACTGCTAACCCAGGCCAGATGGCCATCTGGGTGCTTTGTGGAAAGGATGGTAAGGGGATCTTTTGTTCTTGAATACCATTTTAACCTCATCTATAGGCATTTTTTCTAGCCATTACTTGTCGCTCAGAGGCCCTGGTCACACACACAGGCGTGTCCCAATGGCGAAGAGCTCAAAGCGTACACATTCTAAAGCACGTATCGATGACACATCTGACTCTGAGCAAGAATCAGGTCACAGCATGTCGAACTCACAGTCGAATAATATTGATCACAAGAGAAGTCGATTTGAGGAACATTTCAAGGTTTCCTCTCACACGCCAGAGCAGGTTTTAAGTGAGTTTCAATCTCTGTGCTATTTTCCTGGGGGTTTCATGTCATCCTGTAGAACAGCAACAAAAAGTGTGGACATCGGAGGTCTATGTGCATTTCAAAAGAACTGGACGAGTACTTAACTCTGCCTGCTCACCCGTCTGTTTTGGATCTTTTGCAACATTGGGAAGCGCAAAAGCTTGGTGGCTCATGCCTGGCCCAGATTGCACTTGATTATTTGTCAATTCCTGGTAAGTTGTGTGTTTTCTTTTTATCATTTTTAAACTGATTCTGTGAGTAGCTACTTCCACAGATACCGAGCATGCATTTTCAGGGGGTGGACTCACTGTCTCCTGGATGTGACACTCACTTTCAGACCAGTCGACTCGTGCTGCCAGTGTGCTGGCATCTTGGGCATCAATCAAGGGGATGGTTCCAGAAGCTGAGATTATACATTCCAAAATAAGAAGAACCAGGACAAAAATGGCAATAAGGGGATAAAGTCTAATGAGATCATTGAAATAGATTAGTTAGTTTAAGTTAGTTGTTAGTTAGCATATATTCCAATAGGTGAATTTTGAACATAATATACTTTTTTTTATCACAGGTTTACCTGTGGGTACCTGCAATCTGCACCCATGGATTCGGATATTCGGAGCCCGGATTTGGCCCTGGATGCAGGTAGAGGTTTTGGACAGTAAAATACCTGTGGGTCGGATGCAGATTCATTTGCAGATTCATCTGTGTCATGCCTTACAACAACGATGTGGAAACTTCGGCACATTTCCAATAGGAAAATCCATTACATTGATTCTTCCAATTCCCGACAAGCGATAATCAATGTTCCACTACATACTCTGACAAGATCACACCTATGGGAGGGAGAGAATCTCACTTTGGAAAAATCATTTTCCTTACATCTAGTTCTGCCAGAACCACCTCGAGAACATTAACGAGACTCTAGCTATAGGATTTCATCCGATACATTCTGCACAGTACATCTGTACTTCCTCAAGAACACTCCAGGACGATCTCCAAGCCTGAATGCCGAATTTTCTCAAAGACATCCTTCCACATCCAAGATTTAGTTTTACGACCTCCGAATTCCAGACTTCCGAATCTGACTATTCAAGATACAACGCAGTTACTCTAACTCTAAGTCTAGTTCTCAATACTGATTTCCACATTATGGGACAATAACCGACAAACCGCCTTTGGAAACAATAACGATTTCCTTCGAAAGGCGCTGTTCAACCCCTCGTATCCTTAAATACACCATCCATACATCCTCCGACTCACATTTCCAATATGATCCCAACCCTTCAACCATAAGGACAATATTCCAGGCCGAATATCAAGTACCTTACCAATGTTTCCAAAAACAAACCCACAACTCCACCAAAACATTTCAATTCCTATCTTTTCCAACACCCTTTCCTTCCCTACATGTCTTCCTTACTCTGTTTCCCTTGCAAACAGTTCTCCGAAATCCCAAAATTTCCAATTCACTCCTCTTGTCCCCTTTCAAGTCCAAACTTTCCGCACAGTACATCTGTACTTCCTCGAGAACACTCCAGGACGATCTCCAAGTCCGAACGCTGAATCTTCCTCAAAGACCTCCTTCCATGTCCAAGATTTAGTTTTACAACCTCTGAATTCCAGACTTCCGAATCCAACTATTCAAGATACAACGCAGTTACTCCGACTCTAAGTCTAGTTCTCAATACCGATTTCCACATTATGGGACAATAACTGACAAACTGCCTTCGGAAACAATAACGATCTCCTTCGAAAGGCGCTGTTCAACCTCTCATATCCATGAATGCACCATCCGTACATCCTCCAACTCACGTCTCCGATTCCAACCCTTCAACCATTAGGACAATATTCCAGGCCAAATATCAAGTACCTTAACAATGTCTCCAAAAACAACTCACAACTCCACCAGGACAATTCAATTCCTACCTTTCCAACACCCTTTTCTTCCCTACACGTTTTCCTTACTCTGTTTCCCCTGCAAACACTTCTCCAAATATCCAAACTTCCGATTCACTCCTCTTGTTCTCCTTCAAGTCCGAACTTCCAATATTCTCCGAATTCCCAAGAAAACCAGGAATAAAAACAATTTCAACCAGACAACATCAAGACCACTATTGAGAAATTTTCCGAGAAGACACTGTTCATCTCCTTAGAAAAGCCAATACATTTCCAATCAATCCTTTGGTCCTCCGACACTCCAACTCCTTACCGACCTTCCAACGCTTGAGGTAGACGATGGGACATCTACCTTAAAGGGGGAGTAGCCATTATGTTGACAATTTACCCATTGCAATCCCCTACGCCGACTCTGATCTTTTTCCGACACCTTCCAACCCAATGCTTCAATTTTTCGTTCCTACTAAGTCACTATTTACATCCCGCAATTCTGGAACTCCTTCAGCATCTATGACCATTCACATCCCGATGTTCTGACCCTCTCAACTTCTTCATAATTCTTACACATCCAATTCCAATCCCGAGTCAATCCCGACATTTGTCCAGTCATGACTTCCCCGGTTCTCCAACACCCTTGGACTTCAAACATCCTTGATTCACTGTTTCTCATCTTTCCGAGTTTTCTGTTTTTCTGATCATTTTCTTTGATCTAATCATTTCCGTTGTTCTGAGCTTTCTGTTTTTTCTGATTGTTTCATTTTTTCCAATCTTAACCCAATAAGAAATAACATCATTGTCTAAACCCTTCTACATTACTTCACGGAAATTCCTCCGATTTATTTATATTACTTTTCCCCTTCCGACTCCTATTCACTGCATCATTTCCTCTTCCAGCCCATTAACCTCTGGATCAAGCCCCGCCAGTTTCCCTGATTCCTCTTCCACTTGTTTCTCCGAATCCACATCTCCCAGATTCACTGCCTCCTGGCCAATTCCCACTTCCGATTCCTGGCCAATTTCTGCCTCCGGTTTCTGGCCAATTTCTGTCTCCTCCATCTCCTCCCCCTCCAGAACCTCCTTTTCCAGTATCTCCGGGATGACATCGACGTCCATCCCAACATCGTCCACCTCCTTCGCTTTCCCTTTCCCCTTGTCTGCTGCCTTCTCCGATTCTGATTGCGGCCCGATGTTTCCGTCCTCATTCTCTGACCCGGCTTCTGAGCCCAACTCCAGTTGTGGTACCGACACCCTGTGGTACATCTCCCACTGCTTCTTCTGGAATTTGAACTCGATTTCCACGATCCTGTGCAACTTCTTCAATGATTCATTGAAGGTCGCCATCCCCTCCACGTTGTAGCGGAGCCACTTTGTGAGGGAATGGATTGTCTTTCAGAGCCCGCAGACCTCCGCCGCAAGCCCCACATCCTCTGCCTTGTCCTCCACGTCATCCTCCGTTGCCCGCTCCTTTCCTTTACCTTTCCCCGACAACGCCACCCCGTCCCGATTCGTGACCATTTCTGCCCAACGCCTTTTCATTTCCGGTCCTGGTCCGGCCTCCATGTTCTCCACCCGAACCTGCCTGGATGCCGGTAACGACGACTTCCCCACCATCTCTGCCGTGAAATCCGCGTTTCCTGGCCTTGTACACTTCTTCCAGTTGTTCTGACACCAGATGCAGGCCCGCTTCCATGACTTTCTGGTTCTCTGCTCCTCATCAATGCACTCCAACCCCTGCGTCTGACAGAGCACACACCTATTGTCGAAGTCGTTGGCCTCTGACCACACGTCCTCAAGATGCCATTTGTGGCCTCCGACGAATTCCAAGCCACCTTTTGGATTCCGGTCGACCTTCCATTCTCGGTCGACCTTCTCCGGCTAATCTGATTTTCTGTCAATCCATCAATCAGCACATAGAAAAAATCCGACTTACCAAAAACATTTTGAGTCGGGCCTCCTCCCGCACCGCCCACGTCGACTTGGCTTTCTGCCGATCCACCTCCTCCTTCTACTTCCTCTGATCTGCCTCCTCCTTCACCTTCACCTTCCGATCCCTTTCTTCCTGCTCCTTCTGCTCCCGTTCCTCCTTCTCCTTCCACTCCCGCTCCCGCTGTTCTGCTGCCTCCTTCTCCTGCTTCTCCCGCTTCACCTTCACCCTTTTCTGCATTTTGGCCTCCAACTCTGCCTTCCTCTGCTCATATTCCCTCACTTCAGCGGTAAGTTCTTCGCTGGAGCTGATTTCGATGACAGAGTGAGTGGGTGACAACGACTTGGAACACGATGGCATTTTGGCTTGGGTGGTGGTGGTAGGGGATCAAAAGCAATTTGCGTTTTCACAAAGTGTTTTCTCCTATATATATGTCTGATCCAAGATCTCAGCCTTTACGGATAACTGACACCCAAAACTTCCCATGGTATTCAATAGCATAATCAGCCTTGAGGGCTCGGCCGTCAAAGGGAGATACTGTTAGATCCCAGATCCCACCCGTGTTATTCTGACGTTTCACATATTCCGATACACCTTTTCCGCTTATTTCTGACAAGTCCCCATTATTATTCTTAGTCACAGCTCTATCTTGATATTATCCCCATATGTCTTATCTTGATTCCCGTATTCGCTCCGATTTCGGAACTCCGTATCATGCACCCTTACCTTCTGTTTCCGATTTTGGAATCCTGCATGTCTTAAATATGTTTTCTCTTCATCAAAGCTTCTTTAGCTTGTAAATCATATTGCTTCACCACCTTTCATATCACTAACTCTCGTATCACCTTCTATCTCTTATATCGTATATCTTATATCCTTTTCACATCTCACATCCTTCATATCTCATTACCTCAACTTGCTATTCCAATATAACTCGTAACATCTTGACATATGCCACCCATCCTCTATCATTTAACCTTTATTACACTTTGTCGCTCCAAACTTCTACCTGAAATAAGGCCTTCAAACCTTGTTCTGTATTCCGATTATTCCGACCATTTTGATTATTCTGACCATTTTGATTATTCTGACCATTTTGATTATTCTGACCATTTTGATTATTCCGACCACTCCAATCATTCCAACCCTACCTCATCCAACATCCCAAACCCTCCTTGATTACACTCGCCTTCCAGAAAAGCTAGTCCTTACTCAATATTGATTTATCGTTACCCCTACCTTTCTGCATTAACTATTCCATTTCCGAATACCCAAAGCCCCTGCTCATCTCCGATAAGTCTCAATGCATCATTGGCACTGACCTTCTGAATAGACCCAATCAATCGGAAACCCAATAGCACTCTGGTCTTCAGTCCAAAATACCAGGGCACTAGAAATCCAAGAGGGCACAACCCATAAGTTGAAGCCAACGCCCATGTAGATCAGTCTTCAGATCTCTGCCTTCCAAGTCATCCAGTATTTCCACACATTTCCGAATATTGCAACTACTGACCTCAGTCAAAGAGAGCTCCAACCAAATCCAACCCCAACATCAAATCCAGCGAACCCTAACAGTCCGACATTGAATCTGGCACGTGTTCCTAACAGGTTTCGTTTGGGTGTGTCCTACATCCTCAAAGAATAAATGTAACCAAGTTAAGTGTTGGCATTGCTTAACCCCATGTATTCTGATTCAGTCGAAGATAGGGCCACCAAGGATTGTTGTTTACTAGACCATGATATTGCTCCCTTTGAAGCAATGAACACGAATCCTGAGGTGGAATGAGACATATTATTCCAATCAGAATCGGCATAACCGTAAAAGTTCATATCAGGTGATAGGTCTGATCCATCGAAGGATAGTTCCAAATCTGACGTTCCTTTCATGTACCTTAGCACTCGTTTAGCCATTTCCCAATGACATTTCCTAGGATTGGCCATGTATCTTCCAAGCACACCCACCATATAGGATAAATCCGGTCATGTGCATATTGCCGCGTACATGACTTAGCCAACTACCATTGCGAATGCGACTATCGTCCCATTGATGGAAATTTCAGGCATTCAAGTTTTGTCGTCAGGATTGATGGCAGTGTTGTGAGCATGGCTGTCCATTGGTGTACTAACAGCATTAATGTTTGAATCAGACATTCCACAGTGTTTCAGTATCCTCTGTAGGTATTGCCATTGAGATAAAGATATCACTCTATCTTTCCTGTTTCGCTTGACTTCCATGCCAAGAACCCACGAAAGAGGTCCCAAATTGCACATTTTGAATGCCCCTGAAAGCACAAGCTTTATGTCCCTCACATATGATTTTGAATTCGCTGCCAAGATGTTGTTGACATATATCACTAAGAAGCAAATTTTTGAGTTGTCCTTGATCATGTAGAGGCAAATTTCAGCATTAAGCCTAGTGAAACCAATGCTTGTGAGTTTCCGATGCAATGTTTTATTCCATGTGCATCCAGCTTGCTTGAGGCCATAGACTGATTTTTTAAGTTTCCAACAGTGTCCTTGTTTGACATCAACCCCAATTGGAGGTGATACATAAATATCCTCCTGCAGTTCACCGTTCAGATAAGCTTGGGTAATGTCGCAACCTTCAAGTTCAAGATTATATTTCGCTGCCAATGCAATTATTATCCATATTGATTCGATGTTGGCAACTGGTGCGAAAACTTCATCATAGTTCACGCCCTTCTCTTGATGAAAGCCTTGAACCACAACTCTTGTTTTGTAGTCACTAATATCACCATGTTGGTTCCTCTTTATTTTGAAGATCATGCGGCTCGGTATTGGTCTGATTTTGGGTGGAATTGGAACCACATCATAGACATCATTGTCAATGAACCCGTTCAACTCCCTTTCTATAGATGGTTTCCATTTCTTGGCATCTCTCCCACTGACTGCTTCAGGTATTTCTTTAGGCAATTATTCCACAGAAGAGTGCTTTGAGTCTTGCAAGGTCGGCAACTTCTGCTTCCCTGGGCAACCACTCTTCTGAACCTGTGGCTGCAGGCATTGGCCCATTGTTTGTGTCTCCATTCTTAGGATAATTCTCGGCATGTTCTTGTACCTTCCTTAAATAATCTGCATTCCAATCATAAGGATGATGTTGGCAAATTGGACATTGTACAGGGGAGTCATGGGAATTCTAGAAATGTTTGGTCACATCTTGTTGTTGTGGGTCGCTGGAGTAGGCATGTTCATTGATTCACATCTGATTTCATGCCCTAGTGATTGCACCGGAGTGTCTGGCTGTACAATGATCATTTTCTGCTTCAATTTAGGTATCCGTGAACTCCCCTTTGGTGTGTTAGGTAAATCCTGAAAGTGTTCTATTTTAACTCCCACTGACCCTGGATATATCAGCAGCTCTTTACCATTAATCCCAATTCTTCCATGTTGGGCTATTGTCGTGGGTGCTGGAGGAAGTACAGGTTCGTCATTGATGTGGATGTTTGATGGTGAGTTTTGATGCAACATGTCATTGTATGTGAAGTCTGAGTCAAAATCTCTATTCCCTGGGAGTTCAACCTCGGATATGACTCCACTTTCATTGAATCGTACATGAAGGCTGCAAACAATCTTCTGCGTTTTTAGGTCCAACAAACGGTATGCTTTCTTGCCCTCTTCATATCCCAGCATTACACACTCTGATCCATGTGTAGAGAACTTTCCTTGCCTTTTCTCTTTTGGGATCAACACGTATGCTGGACAGCCAAGAAGTGTTGGGTCAACATGCTGTCGGTTTACTTTTGGAAATGGATCCAAAAGACAGTGGGTAGCGGTGTCGTCGTTGCACAGCTACTAACACTGGTGTTTGGCTCAGTGCGCTTTGCTATCAGCAGCAACAAAGGTAGAACGAAGACGAAGATGAAGACATAGCAATGACGAAGATGATGACGTAATACGCTGATGTAAGCGTAGACGAGATACAACAGCAAATGTACGTGATTGACAAAGCTGGCCTTGACGTAGACGTAGAAGTAGTAGACGTAGTAGTAGACTTAGACTTAGACTTAGATGAGTGAATCCAACTGATAGAGGTGAATTGGGGTACACTAAGGCGAGACAGGCCTTTATATACATGAGCAGAACAACAAACGATGCGAGTATGCCATACAACGATGTCGTCAACAGCAGACAGGAGAAATGACTAACGGCAAGAGCAGAAAACCAAAATAGGAAGGTGGTTTAAGAAATGAAGGGAAATGTGGCAGCAAATTTGAAATAGAAGCCAGACATAGAATAGAAGTGAGTCACAGACAATAGACCATGTGGAACAATTGGAAATAGAAGTACCGCCAAGAAGCGAGTGAGTCATGTGAAGAAAATGAGTCATAGCCGTCCAATAGGATTCCAGTTGCTTGTCAAATATCTCCGAAGATGAGTAAGTGAGTCATGTGGCTTGATGACGACTCAGAAACATGTGAACCAATCACGACACTTGGATACGAATTTCCTCCAGAGAGGGAACGAAGACGAGTCCTGCTTGATGAAGTCCTTAGGCACATAACCGTAACAAATCTCTGTTCCTGGTCCATGCTCTTTGATGTACCAGTTATTCCTGAGGATGATACGATGCCAACCATTCACTGGTTCGAAGTTTGGGTCAAAACCAATGACGTAGAAGGGAGCATGGAAGGTTTGATCGAATACCCATATGCAATCATGAACGTGATAAGGAGGATATGAGGGGAATATTTGGTATGGGCCTTCAGGAGATTCGACATATAGAGAATAGTACTGGCGATGTGCGACTTGTGGAGGAGGACTGGACAAATGAACATCAAGGGGAGAATGCCAACTAGGAAGTTCAACGTGTGGTCCAACGTGTATGTCCGGCTTGGCAGTCATCTGAAACGAATCATGGGACGTGGTGGTGGCAATGCTGGATGGCATATTGGAAATAGAATCGATGAAAAATAGAATGAGTACATAAGACCGATGATGTACCCCACGCGCACCCGACTATCTGGATGATGTGTCTGGCAGACTGGAGGTAGCACAGCAGATGATGGTCTGGCGAAAGCTGATGATGATAGGCACGTGTGCAGTGAGCGTCTTTTGTAGTGTAGTAGGCGCTGTCGAGTATCATGCTTGTCAACACCTTCCATATAAGACCTTATGGGGTATTTTGCCTTTGTTCTGGGATGCAGGGCTCCTAGCTGCGATATAAGCAGCAGTCCTCATTGCCTCCACCCAGTAAGCTTTTGGTAGCTTCGACTCTATGAGCATGGCTACAGAACTGCCTGCTAATGTTTGCCCCATGCGTTCAGATAGACCATTTTGTTCGGCTGTATACAGTGCTGTTGACTCGTGGACTACTCCATCGCTTAAAAGTAAGTCCTCAAACTCCTTTCTGCAATATTCACTGCCGCCGTCAGTCCACAAGAAACCTATAAAGTTTTCAGACCAGGTAAATGACCCAACCTCTTGCATGAATCAGTTGCACATATCTGTCTTGAATCGTTCGTACATTATTATTGCTTTGCTTTTCTTCTTCACGAAGTAGACAAAGGGGTGCCTTGAGTAGTCATCCGTAACCGTGATGGCATATTTGTAACCTTCTGGTGAAGCTGGTGATATAGGTCCCATTACATCCTAATGTACAATTTGGAAAGGTCTAATTGTCTTTTGTTGCTTGCCCTTTTTGAATGGAAGTTTTTCATCTTTCCCATTGTGCATGGTTTGCAGAATTCAGGTACTCCTGTGAGTCTGTCTATGCGCTTCAGTTGACGTTTCCAAACCATGTGTTTGATTTGGTCAACCAATATGTGTCCCATACATCTGTGCATTAAGTTGATGTCTAGGCTTACATTTGCTTGCTCGAGGTCTGCCATGGGTTTCCATATGAGGTGGTATAGGTTCCTCTTTCGTTTAGCTTCTGCTATGATTTGTTGGTCCTTTTCCACAGAGCAACCATTTCGCTTGAATTTCACAAGCATGTTTTTGTCTGTAAGGCGAGCTACCGATACCAGTGACAGTTTGAACTTGGGTACGTGTAGGACATTTCGTAGCATTATTTCATAATGATTTGTTCCAACCGTGCTTTGGAAACATGCATCACCAATGCCAATTGCTTCAACTAAGGAATCATCACTGAGCTTGATTCTTTGTGGGATGTCGAGTTTTCGGTATGATTTGGTTTGAAACCATCCACCATGAGGAATCATGTGTGCTGAACACACCGTGTCGATAAGTATTGTTTGTTGACACTTTGATAATTCAGACACAGTGTAAGCGACAATCTGATTCTTAAGTTTATTGGTAATGAACCGATTATTTACAGCTGTTTTAGAGAAATGAGCCATGTCCTCAGATGAGCTTGAATATTCTGTATCTTCATCATAACTGGTGCTGCTGTGACTTGCCAATCCAGGGCTGCTAGTCCTATTGGCACAATGACTTTTTCCCTTGTTCTTCCTTCTTTTGTCCTTGTATCAGTGTTTCTTCCTTTTTTCATACTTCAGGACATTGCACTCTTTCGAGTCATGACCACATTTCCCATGTATGTGGCAGTGTTTGAACTTTTGCTCTGATGAATCCTTCGAATCAGTAGCTTTGGAAGACTCTGTTGCATCAAGTCACTGGAGGCAAACAACAATTTTCTGAGTCAGAAAATCTTTCAGAAAATCTTCAGAATCTGCCATGTTTCCTGAAGATTTTCTGGGGACAGAAAACCCTCTAAAAACCATAGGTTTTTTTTAGCAGTTTTCTGTCCCCAGAAAAATTTCATGAAATTCTAGAAATGTGTCCCAGAAAACTGTACAAGAAATGCTTGCCAAAAATGATGATTTTCTGATGATTTTCTGAGTCCAAGAAACTTAGAGAATATTGTGGATTTCCACAGGTTTTTCTGCAACCAGGAAAGCTTGTGAAAATTCTCAGAAAATCTTACAGAAAACCATGGTTACTTAACAGTTTTCTGATCAAGGAAACTCAATAAATGAGTTTTTTGAACCAGGAAATTGTTGGGAACCAGAAAACTGTTAAATAACCATGGTTTTCTCAGCTTTTCTGCAAGGTTTTCTGCAAGATTTTCTGAGAATTTTCACAAGCTTTCCTGGTTACAGAAAAACCTGTGGAAATCCACAATATTCTCTAAGTTTCTTGGACTCAGAAAATCATTAGAAAATCATCATTTTTGGCAAGCATTTCTTATGCAGTTTTCTGGGACACATTTCAAGAATTTCATGAAGTTTTTCTGGGGACAGAAAACCCTCTTAGAACCATAGGTTTTTCAGCAGTTTTCTGTGCACACAAAATCTTCAGGAAACATGGCATATTCTGAGGATTTTCTGAAAGATTTTCTGACTCAGAAAATTGTTGTTTGCCTCCAGTGATTTCAGTGTCATTTCAGGATTGTCTTTGGTCTTGTTGTATATATATTGGACCATAAGATGAGACTCTACATCAGATAGATTGAATGTCTTGTTTGGGGGGATAGAATTGAGTATAGTTGTGGTCAATGTTTCGAATTGAGCTGTCTTTGGAAGTGATCGTAATAGAGCGAACACCATGAATTTGTCATCAACATGTCTTTTCATTCCTGCAAGTCGTTGTCCTGCTGATTGGATTTTGGATATGTGCTCGTGCATGTCAGACGATCCATCCCATCTGAGATTCATGATTTCGGCATATGTGTAAAATGCTGATACACCTGTATTCTGTGCCTCAAATTGAACTGTAATGGATTCCCAGAGTTCCTTTGACATCTGTGGTGTCAAAACGTGTTTGAATATTAGGGCATTGCTCAGTTGTTTGACTATTATGCTGTGAGCCTTGCCATCTCGTATCCCATGAGTTGGTGCCCATGTAATAGGATGGATAAATGGTAACATTGGGTCCAGGATTGACTTCGGTGCCAGTTACAAGTCCCCACACCTTCTTGTCCCATAATTCTGCTATGATACGAACTTTCCATATTTGAAACATCGTGACGTCCGTGAGGACAGGACAGTCATTAGATTCTGATGTCATGTTTGAGTGCTTATTGTAGTTACTTCATTGAGTTGTTGTTGCGCTATGTGGGGCCCATAACCTGTCAAGCAACTAAGTAGAAGATAACTCAGTCTTGATACAAAGAACTAGAATTAAATGTACCTAAGTAGAAGATAACTACAAGTAAGTCAGAACAAACGAGGAATGTCTATGTGTGTATAATTGAAGACGCACCTCAGTCTTCATACAAAGAACTGAGGAAGAAAGAAAAACTTCTAGCACCGAGATATTTGGGACTTCAGCAATGGTTGTCTTACATAAACACAGTTGCTATACCTTGACATTTTCCTAATTAGGTATTAATAGCCAGAGGTGCAGTGTCACTGCCATAGCATCACTAGCCCCCCTGGCCAATCAGTAGTTGTCTATTAATAGTATGGAAATGACTAGAAACTTCTGGAAGGTCAGTCCATATGTGGAAACTGCCACAACCTTCCACCAGGTTCAACCAGTTTCCAGTGGTTTCCAGACCTCCCAAAAGCAGCTAGAATGTCTCAGATGTAGAGCTATAAATATAGCCCTAGGTAGCCTAGTTAGAGACAAGCAATCAAACACATTTTACACCCACTTCTGCCTGAAGCCTGAGCCTTCTATCAGAATCAGTTCAAGCCTGAAGAACTTGACTAGCTGAAAAATTCTGCAGGAGCCTCTTTCAGTACGTTTATCACCTTGCAGGGGTGAGGCACAATCTCTTCAGCTTTTCACTGCTTTAGTTGGAGCTCTGTAGTTTGTAGGACCAGAGTTAAAGACTAGTAGTTTGTGTAAGCAAACCACTACTTTCCATCTGGTTGATACTTTGTTGCTTGTAGGGCCAAAGTACAACTGCTGGCTTGTGTTGAGTATCATCACGTCTAATTAATTGAAGCTTTGTTGCTTGTAGGGCCGAAGTTAAATTAATAGCTTGTGTTGGTAACAACCACCACTATTATTCGATTATCCTTTGTTGCTTGTAGGGCCAAAGTCTAATCAATAACTAGTGTTGGGGTGTAGTACACTTTCTATCTAATCAAGCTCTGTTGCTTGTAGGGTGTTAGCTTGATTACTAGCTTGTGTCAGCACAAAGCTACCACACTCTATCTTATCTGGGCACTGTTGCTTGTAGGGCCTTTGTCTAGCTAACTAGCTTGTGTTAGTCTTGACTTTATCAAATCTCAAGTTAGTTTTAACTTGCTGTTATTGGTCTTGTCTTTTCACTCCTTGTTTCTTGGCTATCCTTTTAGCTTTCCATTGAACATCCATTCAATTGTTATGACCCTGAGCCTACCAAGTCTGCTTTCCCCATATATTGCATATAAAAACAAAGCATTGGAACCTTGTATGCTCATTCACTTAGTTTCAAGTATTATCTTGACCAGACTAGTAGCCCTGCTACAAGTGCTTTGAATTGCATTATTACTGCTTCATAATAGTGTTATTTGATCACTGGAGTAGAATCTCTTAATTGGGTTCTCCGTTATAATGGTCTTTGGCTGATATCCCCTTGAATACTATCAAGTGGCTAGACTAAACTTGATTGTGTACCTTACACCAACATTTAGTTCTGAGTTCACAGTTTCCAAAACAATTATTGATAAGCAGCTGAGTTGAAGCTGAGTTCTTGATTTGGCAAGTATTAGGTCAGCCTCCCAAGTCGTGGACTCTTGTGGACCATTAATGTACACTCAGGCAGCTGTTACAAAAAATAGAGATATAAGTACAACTACTAGATAGAAACACTTGGAACCCTATAGGCAGACTCTTGAGACTGTAATTACATTATAGGGATCCCTAACAATAATTGCCTCTATTGTATCTCAGCAGCTATCGGCATGTATGCCTTTCTCGTCAATTATATGGCCAAGGCAATCTACTTTTTCAGAGTAGAGGTCAGGCTTGGATGGTGAGAGGTACAATTGTACCTCTCTTAACATCTCAAACACCTGTCACAGGTGTTTCAATTGAATATTGTCCAGATATGCGTGGATGAAGCAACCAATGAAATTGTGAAATATAAATGTCATTAGATGTTGAAATGTTGAGGGGGTGTTACAGTCCCCCATCATCATTACTTGGCTCACAAATGTGCTGAATATCATTGCAAAAGCCATCTTCCAGACATCTGTGTCTTTTACACATATTGGTTCATATGCTTCTGACATATCCAATTTGGATCTGTATTTGGCACACGTGACATTGTGCCTTATAGTATCCTGGTCAGGGAAGGGTGTTATGTCCTTCTCCATATTATCATTTTGCAAATGAAAGTTGAACACAGTTCAAAGCTTCCCACTTTTCTTTGGGATGCTCAGCATGGGCATCACTTGTTTAGCTGATGCCCTTTCCCACCACCCTGCGGTGGTGTATTGTTCAATTTTATCAATGAGTTCCTCTTCAAGTGAGTTGGGGCACTTAGGCAAGCAATAATTTATTCACTTGTGATCATTTATGAGATTTATCTCATGATTTATATCTCTCCACAGTGGTAACCACAGAGGTACTTTGCTGAACATGTCAGTGAATTTGGTTTTCCACTGCTCTCGCAGTCTTGGAAAATCATCAGGGGTTAATTTCCCCTGTTTAGCTTTGACAGCCATTAGGTGGTGCATGCACCCCTTAGTATGCACCTGTGCATTCTGTATTTCTTCTATTTTTTCTACTTCTTGTCATGTATATGGCAATGCATTGGATGAGTCACTCGTTGATGGCTCACCCTTCTCACTTCAATTGTGGGTTTTAGATAAAGCGGCATTTATATCACAGGAAACAAATCAAGGTTTCCTGAGTCAGGGAATGCTTGGGACATCCTCTGGAAAGCTCTCATGTTAACATTGTGTATGGACTTGTAACATGCTTGTTTTATTTAATATGATCCAGATATGTTTCAAAGCCAGAAATAACTTGAAAAATTAAATGTTCATAGCATGTATTCCATATTATCACAGAATGTTTTGTGCAAACACTGGAAAAGGCCATATTGTGAACACATCCTGTGATAATATGGAATATATGCTTTGAATATTTTAATTTTTCCATGTATGTCTGACTTTGAAACATATCTGGACCATATTAAATAAAACAAGCACATTACAAGTCCATACACAACGTTAACATTATAGCTTTCCATAGGATGCCCCAAGCATTCCCTGACTCAGGACACCTTGATTGCTTAGGAGGAAGTCTTTTGACATCACCCTTGCATTCATTACCAAACATGTTTTCTCCATTGGGGATTGTTTCATTCCCCATTATTATCTGTCCTGAACCATTAAAGTCCAGTATTATTCCCATCCTCTTCAGGAAGGATGTTCCTAATATAACATCATAATAGTCAATGTTGGCTATGTCAAAGTATTCCTCAATGGTCTGTGATCCAAATTTGATGGTGTCTCTGACACCATAGCCTATGGTAGATTTACTACCAACACAGGGCAGTTGCAGGCCTATGGAACATTTGAGTTTGAACATCTTCATTTTGGTGGCATGTGTGAAATTGGGTGATATCATCACCCCTTCACACCCACTGTCTAACATACAGTGGGCTTGCGTGCCTCCTATCTCAAAGTAAGACATGACATGGATGAATCTGCTGATTATCCATGCCAATACCCATGGGTATTTCAATTTCAAAAGGCTCTACCCACATCCACACCTGCATCTGAGGCACAGGTATCTGAATCCATGGGTGCAGTTTGCGGGTATTCACAAGTATACCTGTCATAATATTAAATAAATTATGAATTTTATTGTACGAATAGATACACTGAGCTGGTTCATCTGCAGCAGTCTCTATTATAACCTACCTTCTCTATCACCCAGCAGTGATCAACTCAGATTTCAAGCACAGCAATAAAGCTAGTGATAGAGAGGCTGGAACGCAAGAAGGTGATGTGTTGAAACTTCTTGCATGCCATTCTAAATTTAAACTGCATGTACGTACTTTCTGTTCATTTTTTTCATGCGACTTACAATCTATTTGTAGTCTTCAAGCTGTTTCACATGTTCAGTGCAGGTGCAATGGCTCAGGATGTCTGCAGTGGTACTCACCTAGGTCCCTAGCGCATCATGCTCTCGTTTGTTATTACAGCTTGAGCTGACCTTTTCACTTGCAGTCTGAGTGCACATCATCTCTCCGCATGTGCCCCAGCATTGGTGATGGTGTTTTCTTTGTTGATGTATACCTGCAAGTGAGCATCATTCCGCATAGAGGGTCATTCAGGGTCAGAAGGTTGTTCATAACTTTATCCAAATGTGCATTTAATTTACAATGTATTATAACCAACACACATAAAAGCTATGTTTCTGAATATACATGGACACTCCAAATGAAGTAGAACCTTTAGAAGTTCTATGTTTATGTTGTATTTAAATATCTGTGACATACATTCAGGACTTTTTGGATGAGTGTATATAAGAGATACATATAATCTCAGTTCAGATATGTTAGAATATAAAAGTCCTACAACAATGTTTTACAAGTATAAATCACCAATGATGATATAGAGTGCAACTAGACATGATGTGTATCATAGTATGTTAGATGTACAATAACATTTATGGCTACATTGAGATAGGCCCATTGAATGAAATGTGTATCATTAGTAAAAGAAAGATATTGTATAAAATTTAAAAAAACTTTAGATTATACATACGTATCAATAGTTAGTGTAAACATTAAAATATATGTAAAGCTATTAATTCTGATGTGTGATTGAGATAATGTACATTTAGTCTGCTTGTTTGCAACCTCAATACATGTGAATGACCCTCATATTCTAGTTTTTCTATCTCTTCCCAAAACACTCACTGTATTGTGTAGAAATATGGGAGTTGCACAAAAAGCTTCACAGATGGAAGTTTTTGGGTTGGTTTGCATGCTGGGTCCTACATGCAATGCATGTCATGTATTTCAGAAATGAATGGTTAGTCACATTATTTCATTTCTAAGAACTTGTTTCTAACCTTTTGTGTATTCTGGCACATTTCTTTCTACATCGCCCTTTACACACTTTGTCTCCATCACCAGACTCAGCCAGTTGAGCCATGATTCAACTTGCGATACACCATCCTTGGAGCTCACTTAGATGCATTAATCTAGAATGACATGTAAGTTCAGGTTCAATGGCTTTGAGAACTAGACTCACCCTTCTGGGCTTTGTGAGTGACATCAACCTCCATGGCCAATGGACATCATTGTGTCTGCACGGTGAGCCTGCCAATGTGCAAGCAACAATGATCACCACCACCGGCTGACATGCATGCCTACAGATATTTTCCTACATGCAACCAATGTATGCCATGAGACAACTCACTGGTGCCATGGCCACACACTGGATGCAACACACCATCAACTTGTCATTGCCTGACTTGGACACCCCAGTGACTAGGAATGCAGTTCATCTCTGTGATCCTTCCCAGCATTGACTGGAAGCATACTGTGATCTCTTGCAAACTTTGAGCTCAACCCTGTATAGTTTTCCTTTGAGCTAGACCACCAATTTGTAAGTGAATACATGAAGCTCCATGACACATACATGCACATATATGCCCTTGTAGAACAGCCTCACAGGCTGTCAGTGAAAGTGTCAGGAAACCTCCTTGTAACACTTGGATACTGAACACGTTGTGCATTGCGATTTCAGTGTGGCGCTTAGCAAGGCCGATTCTGAATCCAACAATGCCCTACTCTGTCAAAGAGTTGAATACTACTGTTAACGACCTACACAGTGTCAGAGATCAGAAATGAGCAATATGGGAAAGTTGACAATGAGTGAGAGATAAGTTGGTCACATGACCAACACATCTCCTCCATTCTGACAATGTCCTCAGTTGGCCACAGACCAGGGTTGACCAAAAATAATTATGTAGACACAGATATCCACCAAGAAACCCATGCCTACCATGGACCAGACCTGCATCCAGGCCTTATCCATGGGAAACAGATATCCAAATTCATGGATGGAATACCCACAGGTTTCCCACAGATGGATCTGTGAAAAACCTGTGGGTAATCCACACCCATGTCATGCCTTATGTAGAATATTTTATTTTTGTATATATTCAGAACCAGCAAATGCCTAATGGGGTGCCTGTGCGTAGCACAGGTTAGCTGGATATGTGCTTATGTACACTACAGATGTGTGAAAACATATAATGAGAAACCAGAGTTGAGGTAAACTCTCTGGTTTCGTGGGTTAGGGGAGAGGAGCCAGGAACAGACAGGCATGCAAAGTTACAACAGATTGATGGTCACATGACCAATGCATGCCTGCCAAATCCAGGGCCTCGAAGTGTGAGGGTACGGAGGAGGAACTCCACCACCCACAAAGCTCAATCGAGGAGGGTAGATCCTCTGACAAGATTCAGACCGTGAGTGAATCCTCCAGATCCCTCACATCCCCTAACTGTATACATATAAATGTCGGGAGTTCATTAGGATTGATACACAGTATGGAAAGGTAACAAGAAATACAAATCTAGAGAGCTAATGTGAATCGTGTAATGTATAGAGATGACAATAGGAAGAATAGAATTGAAAGGAAAGAATATGATTTACAAGTTTGATACAAATTGAGACATGCGTGAGGATAAAGATTGGGTGGAATGGTATGCATCACTAACGAAGTCCAGGAGAATGTGTTCGATCTTTCGCCAATAAAGTAGAAGTGCAGCTGAAGACCATCGTCCAATCACCTTAATAATCCATGGGTCGATGCCTAGTAATAGAAGCCACATAGTACCTCTGATGCAAAAATTGTGACCATCTATGACTTGTAAGTTGTGTTCACAAAAAATGTTGTTACAATGGTGCATGAACCACTCTTTGGTCATAGGTTCCCAGGTGTCAGTAGCTGTATGCCAAGTGAATAAAGGAGCATTGTGTGGTATATTACTATTGACTACAAGATGGTGCTCCAATGCTGATATAGGGGATGATGAAGATTGGGTATTGATAAGGTGAAGATTGTTGCCTTTGCCGAGATGTGTTTTAGACCACGGAATGTGAATTGTAGTGAATAATCTTCCATTGTGAGCCACACCTCATGAAATTTGGCATTTGCGTGTTGCATGGAAGGAAGGATTAAAGGCATGACGTGAAGGGATGGTAAGTTCACCTAGTTGGCAACAACCATAAAATGCAATGGTCGCAATGGCGAAAACTGATGTATTGAATGTATTGGAAAGATATAAATGAGCACATAGACATTCAATATGTTGGATAGAGACTGGGGATCGAGTTGGTCTGTGAGATTCCTCAGGGACAAGTCTCGATGTGCCTATAAGTTAGCAACAGGATTGAGTGTCAGTGGGTATAGTCATAAATAATGGCTGAAATGGTAGATCCAACCCTTTATAACCAAGCTGATGGCCTTGTCACCGAACCATGGGGCATCATGAATCTGATGCCACCTGTGTATGCCAGCTAGCCAGCTGCTGATGCAATCATCAGTAACTAGGCCAGCTCCACAATTAGCCACAAATAGACGTAATAAAATCTCTGGAGCCGGCATGCATCCCTCTTCAGGTACATGAATAGAGTCACAATATTGATTGAATTGTAGGATGCTGGCACCCCAGTTGCCCCTGGTCTTTTTTATTACTGAAGCACATATAATGTCTTGCATTTGATGAATGTGAGATGAAGGGAAATGGGAGTCAAGAAGTTGGCGGTGTTGAATAGCAAATGGTGATGTCCATTTGGTGACATGCTCTGTGGCTAGAATGTGAGGACAAAAGATGGAAGGGTTGATACGATTGCCCAATGCTGTGAGATCCCAGATCCGACTCGTGTTATTCCGACATTTCACGTATTCCGATAAGCCCTTTTCCGCTTACACTGGGGGCATGAGCATATTTTTAGTGTAAAAAATGTGATAAAAATGCTTTTTCCTTACAGATTATTCATTCACTGTTCTGGTTGGAAAAATCTCCCAAAAATGCTGCTTTTTTATCAAGTTTTAGGACCTGAAACTCTGGTACATACTTCACATTTCTAGGCATGGGAAATGGATGTAAAATGTGAGAAATAATGAATTGACTCATTGATTTCATGCCACAAAAATGCAAGGACAATCTTGGTTTTCATTGACATTTTCAACAGAAAAGAACCAAAATTTATCCAAGATTTCATAGCAGAAAAAAGGTGAGAAAATTAGTAAAATATACGAGATTTTCATGAGATTTTTCAAAACTATTAGCCAATGAATAATCCAACATTTTTCTTTAGTTTTTGCAAGGAAAAACCTGATGGATAAACATTCACCCATAGGCAATATATAACAAGTTTTTCAAACTGAAAAGGCAATGAAAAAGTCAATGGATAAGAGTTTATCCCTTGGATAATCATTCACCCATAGGCAATATATAACAAGTTTTCTGAACTGAAAAGGTAATGAAAAAGTCAATGGATAAGAGTTTATCCCTTGGATAATCATTCTGCCATAGGCAGAACATTTACCCCATATGGAAGAATGATTATCCAAGGGATAAACTCTTATCCATTGACTTTTTCATTGCCTTTTCAGTTCGAAAAACTTGTTATATATTGCCCATGGATGAATGATTATCCATTGGATAAACATTTCTCCATCAGGTTTTTCCTTGCAAAAACTAAAGAAAAATGTTGGATTATTCATTGGCTAATAGTTTTGAAAAATCTCATGAAAATCTCATATATTTTACTAATTTTCTCACCTTTTTTCTGCTATGAAATCTTGGATAAATTTTGGTTCTTTTCTGTTGAAAATGTCAATGAAAACCAAGATTGTCCTTGCATTTTTGTGGCATGAAATCAATGAGTCAATTCATTATTTCTCACATTTTACATCCATTTCCCATGCCTAGAAATGTGAAGTATGTACCAGAGTTTCAGGTCCTAAAACTTGATAAAAAAGCAGCATTTTTGGGAGATTTTTCCAACCAGAACAGTGAATGAATAATCTGTAAGGAAAAAGCATTTTTATCACATTTTTTACACTAAAAATATGCTCATGCCCCCAGTGTTATTTCTGACATGTCCCCATTTATTATTCTTAGTCACGATTCTATTTCGATATTATCCCTGTATGTCTTATCTTGATTTCCATGTTCACTCCGACTTCAGAACTCCGTATCACGCACCCTTATCTTCTGTTCCTGATTTCGGAATCCCGCATGTCTTAAATACATTTTCTCTGATCAGGCTTCTTTAGCTTGTAAATTGTATCATATCACTACCTTTCGTATCATTATCTCTCATATCACCTTCTATCTCTTATATCGTATATCTTATACCCTTTTCACATATCTCGCATCCTTCACATCTCGTTATCTCAACTCGTTATTCCAATATAACTTGTAACACCCTGACATATCCCACCCATCCTCTATCATTCAACCTTTATTACACTTCGTTGCTCCAAACTTCTACCTGCAATAAGGCCTTCAAACCTTGTTCGGTATTCTGATCATTCTGATTATTTCCGACCCTACCTCATCCGACATTCCAAACCCTCCTTGACTATACTCACTTTCCAGTAAAGCTAACCCTTACTCAATATTGATTTATCATTACCCCTATTCCATCTGCATTGACTATTCCATTCCCGAATACCTGAAACTGTTATGGATCCCTATAATGTACTTATAGTCTCAAGAATCTGCCTATAGGGTTCCAAGTGTTTCTGATCAGTGGTTCTCTTTATATTTCTATTCCTTGTCACTGCTGCTGGGTTCACCATTAATGATTCACAAGAGTCCACAACTTGGGTCGCTGACCTAATACTTGCCAAATCAGTAACTCAGCTTCAACTCAGCTACTGACCAATAGTTACCATTATTGTAACTCAGCAGCTGAGGTAAGCCAACTCATTGGTCAGCAGGATCATTAATTAGCTCCACAGCAGGTGACTTCTTATTTATCATCCAATATTAATTAGCTAGAGACATTATGACATCACTACAACCCCAAATCTGAGCCTGAATGCTATGATATCATTTCAGCATCATAGTTATTCATGAGTCAGTAATTTAGTGACATCATAGTCGTCTCTAGCCAATAGTTAGCTTCATATTAATAGTGTAGAAGCTTCTAGAAGATTCTAACCACATATGGCAGCTGCCAGAACCCTCCAGCAGCTTCCATTCTATTGTTAGACCTTCCTAAAGCGTCTAGGGTGTCTCAGATGTAAAGCTATAAGTATAGCTCTAGGTAGCCTTGCAAAAAGCAATCACACACACATTTCACACCCCACTTCTGCCTGAAGCCTGAGTCTTCTATCGGATCAGTTCAAGCCTGAAGAACTTGACCTAGCTGAAAAACTCTGCAGGAGCCTCTTTCAGTCTGCCTATCACCTTGCAGGGGTGAGGCACAATCTCTTCAGCTTTTTCACTGCTTTAGTTGGAGCTCTGTAGTTTGTAGGACCAGAGTTAAAGACTACTAGCTTGTGTAAGCAAACCACCACCTTCCATCTAATTGACACTTTGTTGCTTGTAAGGCCAAATATCAATTGCTGGCTTGTGTTGGCTATCATCACTTTTATTTAATTGAAGCTTTGTTGCTTGTAGGGCCAAAGTTAAATTAATAGCTTGTGTTGGTAACAACCACCACCACTATTATTCGATTATCCTTTGTTGCTTGTAGGGCCTAAGTCTAATCAAATAACTAGTGTTGGGGTGTAGTACACTTTCTATCTAATCAAGCTCTGTTGCTTGTAGGGCCTTAGCTTGATTACTAGCTTGTGTCAGCACAAAGCTACCACACTCTATCTTATCTGGGCACTGTTGCTTGTAGGGCCTTTGCCTGGTTAACTAGTTTGTGTTAGTGTTGACTTTATCAACTCTCAAGTTAGTTTTAACTTGTTGTTGTTGGTCTTGTCCCTTTGCTCCTTGTTTCTTGGCTATCCTTTTAGTCCTTCAGTTGAACAGCCATTCAATTGTTGCGACCTTGAGCCTAGTCCTCCAAGTCTGCTTTCCCCATATTGCATATAAAAACAAAGCATTGGAACCCTGTATGCTCTCCCTCATAGTTTCAAGTATTATCTTGACCAGACTAGTAGCCTTGCTACAAGTGCTTTGAATTGCATTGTTACTGCAAAGTAATAGTGTTATTTGAACACTGGAGTAGAATCTCTTAATTGGGTTCTCCGTTAAAATAGTCTTTGGTTGATATCCCCTTGAACACTATCAGTGGCTAGACTAAACTTGATTGTGTACCTTACACCAACGTTTAGTTCTGAGTTCACAGTTTCCAAAACAGAAACCCCCACTCACCTCTGATAAGTCTCAACGTATCATTGGCACTGACCTTCCAAATAGATCCGACCAATTGGAACCCCGATAACACTCTCCAGTCTTCAGTCCAAAATACCAGGGCACTAGAAATCCAAGAGGGCGCAACCCATAAGTTGAAGCCAATGCCTGTATAGATCAGTCTTCGGATCTCCGACTTCCGAGTCATCCAGTATTCCATGCATTTCTGAATATTGCGACTATTTATCTCGGTCAAGGAGAGTTCCAACCAAATCTGATCCCAACGTCGAATCCGGCAACTCCTAACATCCTGACGTCAAATACACCACATGTCTCTAACAAATGCCCGTGATATGCGGGGCTTTTGCTTGCATACAGGACACGATGGAGTGGAATGGGTACGATCTGACTCCCTTGTACCAGGCAGACCGACACGTGTGTGTGCAGTCATAGCATTATTTTGTCATCTAAACATAAAGAAGCAATGGGTAAAGCTCATCAGGGAGCTTGAAGAGAATAGGAAGTCGCATATCCTCTGGACCTATCTCGCCGTGAGAGATAGGATCCACAAGATTGTCCACAGACGTGACAAAGATAGGATTGATAGTAATATTGAGTGGTAGGAGAGATAAGGCCATATGTCTGATGGACACATTACGTGCCAGGTTGCAGGAGCGACATTTTTGGAGTTCACCAATCATGCCTGTATTATCGCCATAGATCATGATGTGAGCATCTCTGATGTCCTGCAATATGATCCATAACGAGGCAATTTCCATGGCTATTGATTCTGCCCAACCGATGTCCCTTCCTTGAGTGTTCCATCTGGAATTCAGACACCAAGCAGCCCATGAGTGTCCAACAAGCAAGCCAATGCCCCAGGATGTTGATGTGTCAACATAAATCTCCTTGTCTACGAATGTGTGAGGTAGAAGAGATCTAGACAGGTTTGGATGTTCTAGGGTATGTTTCCACCATAATAAATCTTGTCTGACATCAGACGGAATGCAATGTCAGCTGAATTTCTTGTTGTGAAATGCCATTGTAGACCTATATAGGGCTGCAAGGAAGAAATGGCCTAAAGTGTAAATGAAAGTCGTGTGTTGAAGAGATCCAACCACTTGTTGAGTGTCTTGAAAGGAGACCTTATATGATTGCAAGTATGCTATGACACGACCAAGGTACTTGAGGTGTTTCGCTTCGGGAAAAGATACTCGCCTGAATATCAGATCCCATGCAAAACCACAGTAAATGGAATTGAAAGAGAAATCGTGGCCTTTCTTGTCTATGGGATGCCAAGGAATGCCCAAAGTATCTGTGATCTTAATGATGTGATAGGTCGTATGTGTAATTGTAAGAGATGGGTGTTTTGAGGTTATCTGTTGTGTTTGTCCCACGAGGTTCACAATAGAAGACAAAATCATCTCCCCATTTGAAAACGGGTGTAATATGATTATGTTTCAAGCTGTCTATCCTGGTGTCTGCAATTGTTCCTTGAATG
Source organism: Ramaria rubella (assembly GCA_015039355.1). Taxonomy (NCBI): domain Eukaryota; kingdom Fungi; phylum Basidiomycota; class Agaricomycetes; order Gomphales; family Gomphaceae; genus Ramaria; species Ramaria rubella. Next base: position 109,350 of record MU134485.1, read on the forward strand.
CCTGATGTGGTAGTGAGGCCAAATGGAAGGCAATGATCAATGTAGATTTGGTCTTGCCAGAACATAGGGAGATAACTTTTGTGTGCAGGTGTTAGATCCCAGATCTGACTTCCACTGTTCCAATGTTTTCCACATCCCAATAAGCCCTTTCTGCTTACTTCCGATATGACCCATTTATAATTCTCAGTCACAATTATGAACTAGATTTCTTCTCATCAGATGTTGGGATTCGTCGGAATGTCGGAGTTCAGGATTTGAATCGGAACTGGAATTGTACAGACGTTGGCTACAACTTATAGGTTGCACCCTCTTGGATCCTTCGTGTCCTAGTATTTCGGAAGTCGGGACATCAGAGAAGTTGGAGGAAATCAGAAGGGTCAGAGAACGGAAGGTTGGATAATACTTAGAGGTGGAGGTGAGAAGTTATCAAGTCAAGGTGGGTCAATATTCGAACTGACTAATGAAGTACATGGAGGAGTCATATATAACAAATTGATACAATCCAAATTGGAAAGATATGAACATGGAAATCTGAAACGGAGTGAATATGGGATTGGGGTAGAAGTAAATATGGACATAACACCAAAGATGTAGATCTTGATAAGAATGACTAAATATAGATGGGATAGGGATAAGTAAAAATGGGTGGAGTAAATCGGATATACGAATTGGAATATATCAGAGGAAAGTGGAAAAAGCTGGGAATGATTCTGGATTTTAAGAGTATCTCCTCTTTAAGGCCGAGCTCTCGAGGCCTAAGATCAGCATGGGAGGTTTGCTTTGATGATTAAGCAAGACCCCTAATGTGATATATAAGAGTAATGGATGGGGTTCGACTCATCAGTTCCCTGATCTCTTATCCCTACTCCCTTCTGAGCTAAATGTCGATGCCACTGATTATCTTGCTTGAGGATCTGATTTCCGAAGATGATTCGGGGTCAGAAACCGATTTAGAGGCAAAGATTCACGAGATTTCGGAGTTTCAAAAAGAAGCGGCAAAGAAATTGGAGTGGAGAAGGTTGGAGCAGAAAAAGGCGGAAAAGGAGGAGAGGAAGGCCAACAAGAAATCGGAGAAGAAATCTTGGGGAAGAAAAAGTGATGTGGTGGATAGAACCATCACCTGTAAGAGGGCTCATGGATCTGTGATTAATTGGGTTGGACACAAACAGTATTGTTGTGCGGGATGTTGGGTTTGAGATATGTTTTGTTGGCCAATAGTGGAAGGAGGGGATGGGACATGTGATGAATGCACAAAGGATGGGAGGATGTGCCGTCAACTGGGAGCGTCGGGATTTTTGGAAGAAGTCGCAAAAGGCATGGATATGGGTGAGGGAGGAACAGTGGAGTTGCTTGTCAAGGAAATCCAAGAGTTGCGGAAATCCGTCAATCGTCATGCAAGTTCCATGCAGACGCATTCCAAAGAGATGCGGATTCTGACCTCATGGGTACAAAGGATGGCTAAGCACCAGGAGCGGGAATTGGAAGTAAGGATGGAGGAAATGGAAAGGGATGAAATATGGGAAATGGAATCGGAAAATTGAATTGGGGTTGGGCGGGGACATGAAGCAGAAATTTCTTGGGACAGATGGAAATGTAATTTAGACAAATGAACATGGAAAATATTGGAAAAAATCGGAAAAGGAAAGGAAAAGTTAATGGAGAATTGGACTGGGTTTATCAGGATATTTGTTATGAAAGTCTTCAATGATTTCCAAGGCGTTGCCTAATTCTGTAGCAGGAATCCATGAGGTTTCTTCATCAGTGCCTTGATAACCCATCCAGCATACCAAGTATTGTATCTTGCAACGTCGGCGATTGTCTATCTTGGAGTCCAGAATTTTGTCAATTTCATATTCGGATTCGCCTTTGATAATAACTGGCAGGGATGGGGGCTGTATTCGGTTCAGGATTTCGTTCGGAGTCACAGGTTCTAGCATAGAGACATGAAAGGATGGGTGAACAGCATGCATACTGTCAGGTAATCAGAGAACGAAGGCTCAATTACTGGTACCTGTGGGTGCGATGATATCAAAAGGTCCAAGGTATTTTTGGGCGAGTTTCTTTGAAGGTCAGGTTGTGTGGAAGACTTTGTCGCCTACTTTGAAGTCCAGGGCTGGAGAACATTTCTTGTTTGCGGGTTCCTCATATCGGGATTGCATGTCGGAAATTCTCTTTCGGAGTTCTTAGTGGAGTTTGTCTAAGTTGATTGCAAAATCTTTCACACAGGATGAAATGAGATTGCATTTGGGATGGACGGAAATGTTGGGATTGTAACCTTTGTTAGTGAAGAACAGGGAGACTTATGTTGTCGCATTCGGAGTGTTGTTATAGGCGAATTCTGTGATTGGAAGAAGTTCAGCCCAATTGTCTTGTTGATAGTTACAATAAATGCAAAGGTATTGCTCAAGAGTCTGATTTGTTTGTTCGGTTTGTCTGTCACCTTCAGGGTGATATCCGGAGGTGAAATGGAGATTCATGTCTAGCGCCTTTCTGAGTGTGCAGAAAAAGGAAGACACGAATTTGGAACCTCAATCGGAGGTAACGTGTGTCAGAACACCATACTTTGAGAAGACGTGGAGAACAAAAAGCTGAGCAAGCATCGGAGAAGTGATCATCATGACTGTTGGAATGAATATCGCTTGTTTCGTGAGTCTGTCCAAGATAACAAGGATGCTGTCAAAACCCGATGAAAGCGGAAGCGGCTCAATGAAATGCAAGGATATGGAATTCCACGGTCTTGGCGGAATTGGTAAATGCTTAAGGAATCCATAAGGCTGGTGTCATTGGGATTTTGATCGCATACACGTTGTACAGGATTTGACATAAGAGATAACAAAGTCGCAGAGTTTTGGCCATGTATATTCATGTCGGATGTTGCTGAGTGTCTTGTTTTGTCCGAAATGTTCGGAGATCTGGTGGTTGTGCAGATATTGTAGAACGCAGAGTCGGAGGTCGTTCACATCGGGGTTGTCGAGTCAGAGGAGTCCTTGAGGATCGACTGACCATCAGGGTGTCGGAGAATTTGCAGGATAGTCAGAAATTGTGGGATCGGAGGAGATGGGTTGTCGGATTTCTTCATGGAGTTTCTCGAAGTCCATGATGGTAACTGCACAGAGAAGTGTGACATTAAGGGATGTGGCTCGGAGGGACGATGACAGCTGTTCATTAGTGAAAACTGGGCGGAAATTGTGTGGGTTAATGCTGGCATAGTTGCTACTCCCCTCTTTAGGATAGACATCCCATCATCTAGTTAAAGAGTCGGGTTTTGTTCCAAGTTTCCCAGGTTGGAATCAGATAACGAGGTTGAACTGACATAGGTATTCCAACCATCATACTTGTCGTCGGGTTAGAAGCTTGGTGGTCACGAAATATTCAAGGTTCTTGTGGTTGGTTATAACGTCAATGGTGGAACTGGAACCTTCGAGGTAGTGTCGCCAAATCTTGAAAGCTTCGAAAATAGCGAGTAATTCTTTGTCGTGGACATCATAGTTTAATTCTGGGGCTGTAAAAGTTCTGGAATGAAAGGCTCCAGGGTGAATTTCACCATCTTCTGGAGAAATGATAGAGAGGATTGCCACGAGGGCATAGTCTGAAGTGTCGGTTTCCACGATGAGTTGACAATCGAGAATCCAGTGCGTGAGGATTGGAGCTGTGGTGAAGGCTTTCTTGAGTGTTTCAAACAATTCCGACACTCATCAGAGAAGTTCCACTTTACGGTTTCAAGTGAGTCGGGTAAGTGGAATTACAATGTTGGAGTAATTATGAATGAAGCATTGGTAAAAGTTCACAAAGCCTAGGAAGGATTGGATATCTTTTACTTTTCGGGGTTCGGGCCATTCTTGAATGACTTTGATTTTATCATCTGCCATTAAAAGTTCTTCCAGAGAGTGTATGTATCTGAGATTTCACCATTGTCTTGTGGAAGTCGCATTTGTTGGATCTTGCATAAAATCAGTTTTTTTTGGAGATGTCAGAGGACTTCGCAGACATGTTCTTCGTGTTCTTCTAGGTTGTTGGAGTAAACTAAGATGTCGTCCAAATAGATGAGGACTGAAATGTCGAGCATGTCGCTGAATATGTCGTTCACGAATCGCTGAAAGGCAGCTGGTGCATTAGTGAGACCGAAGGGCGTAACATGCCATTCAAAGGAACCAGATTGGGTCCTGAACGTGGTTTTCCACTTATCACCCTCTCTAATGTGGACTAAATGGTAAGCATGTCAGAGATCGATTTTGCTGTAAATCCGTGCCTTTCTGGGGCTTTCCAGAAGGTCAGAAAGTTGGGGAAGCGGATATTGGTCCTTTTTTGTGATCTTGTTGAGACCGTGGAAATCAATACAAAGTTGGAGTCCACCCAATTTCTTCTTCGAGAATAGTACTGAAGCATGGTGTGGAAAAAATGAAGGGCGGATGAATCCTATGGCTAGTGCCTCATCAATGAACTTTCAGAGTGTTTCTAGCTCAACTGGAGATAGGGAATAAATGGTTCCCAAGGGGGGACACTCTCCCTCTATCAGGTCAATCTTGAGATTGTATGGTCAATGATCGGTGAGGATTTCTGCTTTCTTCTTGCTGAAGACATTGGAAAACTCGTGATATTCCGATGGAACACCATTGAGATTGGCTGTCGGATCGGGATTCGGAGAAGCATCGATGATGGAAGTGGATCTTCCTTTCAGAAATATGCATAACTGGAAGATCTCCTCGTTATCTAGTTTGCACAGGCGAGCAAACGCAGAGGCAGGGACTAGGTCAATAGGTGAGTCTTGTTTGGATGTTGGAGGGGCATCCATGCAATTGGATTTTGGGATTCCAGAGACCACAGTGGCGGATCTTGCAGAGTGATGTTGGAATTGAATCTTGCTGCTGAGGAGTGTGGAACAATATACTACTCAATACCCAGTCAATCAATGGATTGTAGTGGGTGAGCCAGTTGTGTCTTAGCACGACAGAGCAGCTAGAATCAAGCGGTGTTACATACATAGCAACAACCTGATTTTCGCCAGATGGAAAGCAGATTGGCATATCGATAGTCTGTGTGATTGAGACATTAGAAGTGCCATCGAAAAGCTTTAGTGGGATTTGTGGAATGTTGTGGAACTCCAGTGGAAGCTTGGAAACGAATGATGAGTCTACAAAACAGTCCACGAGAGCTTGAATGTTAGTATTCAGAATAATGTTGGAAGTCAGTTGTATAGTAAGAGAATCAGATTTTGAAAAAGCGAAAGCATGGAGTTGAACCTCGGAAAATGCACAGATGGAATCAACACAGCTCTGGGTCTGTGCGGAGGTCTCAGAGCTGCTTATTATTATTTTGAATCTGTAATGGCCGCAGGTTTGGCCTTGGACTTGGGTTTGCTCAAAGTTGCGGAGGCCACTCAGGCCGTCGATTGAGCATTAAGGGAGGTTGATCATGGACGGTCCTTCGTGATATGCCCGTGTTTCCCACAGAACATGCAAAGGTTCTGGTCCATGCATCACTCTCTTTCCTGCTGGGTTAGTTTTCCATCTTTTCCGAGTATGTTGGAGATATCCGGAGTTTTGTGGAAATTCGGCATGGAGGACTGAGGTTTGGTAGAAGAGGCTGAAATGGTTGAAGCCGAACTGTTGTTCTTGTTCGTCATCTTCTGCGATTGGTTTGATCAGGATTCTTGCTTGTCCAATTTGTTGCTGTTACTGGAGTAGTTATTGTTGGAAGTGGTGGCACGGTTGACTTCACCTCGTCGTTCCCAATAATGGCTGTCGATGGTTTGCATGTGTTGTCAGAGCTCCGGAAGTGTGTCAGCTTTGTCCCGGGTTGCAAGAATATCTTTAATATGATTGGGAAGTTTAGTGTAAAAACTCCAACAAAGGGCAGCATCGCCCCAGTTGACTCTAGCGGCGAGGCGGTTGAATTCTATGATAAACTTCATGATGCGTTGGTTGTCACGCATTCAGAGATTGTCGAGTTCAATTTTGGCATCGCCAACTGGATTGTAAGCTCCGAAATTCTCTCGGAGTACCGTTGTGAAGTCCTGATAGTTTGTAAGCCAGGGTGGGTCTTGGAAGGCGTCGTCGTCTAAGAGTTCAGGCTCGAAAAAATCTAAAGCCATCCCTTTTAAAAAAGAGATAGCATAAGTAACTTTTGCTTCGTCACTGGAAAAGGTCTGAGGACAGTCGCAGAAGTGGACTTTGCATTGAAGGAGGAAAGGATGGAGCTTTTGGGAATCCAATCCATCGAAGGTGTCAGGTTCGCGGAGTTTGGTTTTTCTGGTTTGACCTTTATTTGGAGTTCCCATGTGCTTGGCTATCTGTTTCAAGGCTTTTAGCATAGCCTTCCCATCATCTTCTTCATCGTCATCATCGTCCTCATTGTTGTTGGTGTCGTCATCGTCACCAGGGTTGTCTTCTGGTTCGTTATTCGGGGGGATAGATCCAGGGTTTGTGTTTCTGGTGACAGTATGGGATCTAGTAGAAGGCATAGTGAATGGATCAAGAGTTTCAGTTCAAATATACTGTTATGAACTAGATTTCTTCTCGTCAGATGTCAGGATTCATCAGAATGTTGGAGTTCGGGATTTGGGTTGGGACTGGAATCGTACAGACGTCGGCTTCAACTTATAGGTTGCACCCTCTTGGATCCTTCGTGTCCTAGTATTTCGGAAGTCGGGATGTCAGAGAACTCAGAGGAAATCAGAGGGGTTGGAGAACGGAAGGTTGGATAAGACTTAGAGGTGGAGGTGAGAAGTTATCGAGTCAAGGTGGGTCAATATTCGAACTGACTAATGAAGTACATGGAGGAGTCGTATATAATGAATTGATACAATCCGAATTGGAAAGATACGAACACAGAAATCCGAAACGGAGTAAATACAGGATTGGGGTAGAAGTAAATATGGACATAAGTGAATATGTAGATGTTGATAAGAATGACTAAATATAGTTGGGATGGGGATAAGTAAAAACAGGTGGAGTAAATCGGAAATCCGAATCAGAATATATCAGAGGAAAGCAGAAAAAGCTGGGAATGAATCTGGGTTTTAACAATTCTCAGTCACAATCCTATTTTTACTTCTCCCCATACGTCTTATCTCAATCTCTGTATTTGCCCTGATTTCGGAACTCCATATCGCACCCTTATCTTTCCGATTTCGGAATTCCACATGTTCCTTTAAATACACTTTCCTTGCTCAAGCCTTCCTCAGCTTATATATCTGGTTACATCTCCTTACATTTCGTTATACCTCATTATATCTTGTCACATCCTTGTTACATTCCTATTACATTTTCATTGCACTTCATTATATCTCGTTAAAACTTGTTATCTCGCTACAGCCCACGATATCTTTCTCATCTGTAACAAGCCTTAAAATCCTTCACTCCTTATCCTGATTATTCTGATTATTCTGATTACTCCAATTCCAACATTCTCGGCATTTCAAAACCCATTCTTTGATTACACTCACTTTCCCGTAAAGCCAAAACCCTTGCTCGATATTCATTTTTCGTTAACCCTACCCCCTCCCATATTTTATTATTCCGATCCCGAATAGCCAAAATCCCTCCCTCATCTTCGATAAGTCTTAACATACTATTTGTCACTGACCCTTTCCAAATAGACCCAATCATCGGAACCCTGATATATCCATCTGGTCTCAATCCAAAATACCAGGGCACTAGAAATCCAAAAGGGAGCAACCCATAAGTTGAAGCCAATGCCTGTATAGATCAGTTGTTAGAACCCAGATTCATTCTCAGCTTTTCCACTTTTCTCCAACATATTCCGATTCACATTTCCGACTTCCTCCACCTGTTTTGCCTATCTCCATCCCATCTATATTTAGTCATTTTCATCAAAGATCTACATCCTCGGTCTTATGTCCATATTTACTTCTACCCCGATCCGGTTTTCACTCCATTTCAGATTTCCGTGTTTGTATCTTTTCGATTTGGATTACATCAATTGGTTATATACAACTCCTCCATGTACTTGTTAACCAGTTTGAATATTGACCCACCTTGACTCGACAACTTCTCACTTCTGCTTCTAAGTTCTATCCAACTTCCGATCTTGTCCGACTCCTCCGACATTCCAACCCTCTGAAATACCAGGACACAAAGGATCCAAGAGGGTGCAACCTATAAGTTGAAGCCAATGTCCGTATGTCTCGATCTCCAACTCCAATCCCACACTCTGGCAAATCCGACATCCAACAAGAAGAAATCCAGTTCATAACATCAGTCTTTGTATCTCCAATTTCTGACTCATCCAATATTCTGTGCATTTCCAAATATCGCGACCCCAATTTTGGTCAAGGAGAGTTCCGACCCAATCCCACCTCACATCCGATCTGGCACCATAACAGTATATATAAGCTGAAACTCTTGATTTCTACAAATGTTTTCCAACACCCGAATCCAAACACCCAATCTTGATGACACTGACAGTTTCTTCGACAAGTGCCTCATAGATGAAGCCTTCAAACCTGATCAAACCCCGAGCAACATCGACAATGTGACCTCCAACCATCCTTGTGATGACTCTCAAAAAATGGCATCAACTTCTGACCAAACCCTGATTTTGCCAAAACCAAAACTTTCCGACATCCTCGGACAAGATGGCAAGTTAAAACCACAGGAGAGACAATGATGCATCGATCAAAAGTTATGCCTCTACTGTGGAAGACCTGGTCATAAGGCGAAAGAATTCCCGAGGTCATCATCCTTTGCCAGGAAAGCAAAATCCCAAACCACAACTGTCACGCTAAGTGATTCCAACACCAGGGTCCCCTTAGAGGACCTTCCGAATCCCCGAAACTGGCAGCTGAAGGACTCTCAATGCACGATCACATGCTTCATATCTTCTTCATGCCTTATTGAGACTGCCACAAAACACTTTCCGAAAAAACATCCTTTCCACTTTCTGACAATTCCGCCAAATCTCTTACAGTCATCCGACCTTACCTCTAATTCCGAAGACCCTGAATATCATTCTCCTGAACATTTTCGACCAATCATTATGCTTAAAGATCATCCTTTCGGATTCCCACTTTCTGCTGGTCTCCGTTTTCTGTCACCAACAACATATTATGTCGCAACATCCAGTAGGCTATTCATGCCAATCATGTCCTCCCGTCGAGCGAAAATCCCGGTCGTTATTACATCACATATAATGCCACTTGTTTCTAATTATTCCGATGTGCTGGAACACCACTAACCCACCCACTACAATCAGTTGATTGACAGGATATTGGGTAGTACCTAGCTCTGCACTCCTCAACAAGAAGATTCAATTCTATGACATATCCCCTGGATACCTGCAAGTATTGCATTTTTCTGAATCTCCAAAAATCCCACTTCGCTGCGAAATCCTCCAACTTGCCATAACATCCAACGTCAATGCCTGAATCCTCAGTTTGCAATACAACAATATGGAAACCTTGGCACCTTCCAGTAGGAAAATCCGTTACTTTGATTCTTCCAATTTTCCGACAAAGCGATCATCAATTCCACTATGTACTCCGACAAGATTATGTCTTATCGGAGGGAGAGAATCTCACTATGGAAAAAATGAATTTTTTCCTTACATCTAGTTAAGCCAGAACCACCTTGAGAACATGTTAATGAGGCTCTAGCTATAGGATTTCATCCGACACGTTCCACACAGTACATCTGCACTTCCTCACGAACACACCAGGACAATTTCCAATCTCCGAACACCAAATCCGCTTCAAAACATCCTTCTGAGATTTAGTTCTCCGACCTCCAACTTCCAGATTTTCCGATTCCAACTATTCAAGATGCAACACAGCACTCTGATCCAAAGTCTAGTCACCAATATCCGTACATTTTCCAACCTACATTTTCCAATCGATTCGGACCTCTTCAAACCATCAGGACAACACCTGTCCCTTCTTCAACAATGTTCTAGACCGAATATCAAATACCTTCACCAGGTCTTCTGACACCTTTTCCTTTTCCATATGCTTCTTCCTTTCACCCTGAACAATGTTTTTCATTCCCAAAACCTCATTATTTCCAAACTTCAACTGTAACCTTTTTTCCAAAGGATCCCAGTAAATCCCAATACATTTCCTTTTCAAGTTTCAAACCTTCTGACATTCTTTGAATTTCTCGATAATCTGTGATTACAACAATTTCAATAGGACAACAACAGGACCACGTTATCTAGGAATTTCCAAGAAACACCGTTCCTTCCTGGAAAACCCGAAAACCCTGCAGATCTCCGACACTCCGACACCTTGTCTACTCCTTCCCAATGTTCAATGTAGACAATGGCAGTGACAAATAGTATGTTAAGACTTATCGGAGATGAGTGAGGGATTTCGGATATTCGGGATTGGAATAACCAAATACAGGAGGGGGTAGGGTTAATGATAAATGAATATCAAGCAAAGGTTTTGGCTTTATGGGAAAGCGAGTGTAATCAAAGAATGGGTTTTGAAATGCCAAGAATGTTGAAAGCAGAGTAATCGGAGTAATCGAAATAATTGGGATAAGGATTGAAGGATTTTAAGGCTTGTTATGGATGAGAAGGATATCGCAGGTTGTAGTGAGATAATGAGTTTTAACGAGATATAATGAAGTGCAATGAAGATGTAATAGGAATGTAACGAGGATGTGACAAGATATAATGAGGTCTAATGATGTAACCAGATATATAAGCTGAGGAAGGCTTGAGCAAGGAAAGTGTATTTAAAGGAACATGTGGAATTCCAAAATCAGAAAGATAAGAATGCAATACGGAGTTTCAAAATCAGGGTGAATATGGAGGTCGAGATAAGACATATGGAGAGAAGTAAAAATAGGGTCGTGACTGAGAATGATAAATGGGTCATATCGGAAGTAAGCAGAAAGGGCTTATCGGGATGCACAAAACGTCGGAACAGCGGAAGTCAGATCTGGGATCTAACAGTATCTCCCTTTTACGGCTGAGCCCTCAAAGGCTGATTACGCTATTGAATGTCATGGGAAGTTTGGGTGTCGGTTATCCATAAAGGCTGAGATCTTGGATCGGATATATATAGGGGAAACGGTTTTGTGAAACTGCAAAAAACATTTTGACTCCCCACCACCACCACTACCCAAAAAATGCCACCATGTACTAGGTGACCATCTCCTGCCTGGTCCATTATCAACATCAGCTCTGGCAAAGAACTTGCCACCGAGGTGAGGGTATATGAACGGAGAAAGGCGGAGCTGGAGTTGAGAATGCAGGAAAGGGAGAAGGCGAAGTGGGAAAAGTGGGAGAGAGAAGCGGGGGAAAAGCAGGATCGGGATCGGAAGGAGAAGGAAGATCGGGATCGGAAGGAGAAGGAAGATCGGGATCGGAAGGAGAAGGAAGATCGGGATCGGAAGGAGCAGGAGAATCAGGATCGGAGGGTGAGAGAGAAGGAGGATGACAATTGGCGACGGAAGGAGGAAGCCAATGTTGGTTTACTTTCGGAAATGGATCCAAAAGACAGTGGGTAGCAGTGTCGTCATTGCATGGCTACTTACACTGGTGTTCGGCTCAGTGCGCTTTGCTATCAGCAGCAACAAAGGTAGAATGAAGACGAAGATGAAGAGGTAGCAGTGATGAAAATGATGACGTAATATGCTGATGTAAGCGTAGACGAGATACAACAGCAAATGTCACGTGATTGACAAAGCTGGCCTTGATGTAGACCTAGTAGTAGTAGTAGTAGACTTAGAAGACTTAGACTTAGACTAGTGAATCCAACTCAAAGAGGTGAATTGGGGTACACTAAGGCAAAACAGGCCTTATATACATGAGCAGAACAACAAACGATGCGAGTATGCCATACAATGATGTCGTCGACAGCAGACAGGAGAAATGACTAACAGCAAGAGGCAGAAAACCAAAATAGGAAGGTGGTTTGTAAGGCAATGGAAAAATGAGTCAGGTGGTCGAAGAAATGAATAGAAATGTGGCAGCAAATTGGAAATAGAAGCCAGAAATAGAATAGAAGTGAGTCACAGACAATAGACCATGTGGAACAATTGGAAATAGAAGTACAGCTAAGAAGCGAGTGAGTCAGGTGATGAAAATGAGTCATAGCTGTCCAATAGGATTCCGGTTGCTTGTCAAATATCTCTGAAGATGAGTAATTGAGTCAGGTGACTTGATGACGACTCAGAAACATGTGAACCAATTATGACACTTGGATACAAATTTCCTCCAGAGAGGGAACGAAGACGAGTCCTGCTTGATGAAGTCCTTAGGCACATAACTGTAGCAAATCTCTGTTCCTGGTCCATGCTCTTTGATGTACCAGTTATTCCTGAGGGCGATACAATACCAACTATTCACTGGTTCGAAGTTTGGGTCAAAACCGATGATGTAGAAGGGAGCATGGAAGGTTTGATCGAATACCCATATGCAATCGTGGATGCGAGAAGGAGGATATGGGGGGAATACTTGGAATGGACCTTCAGGAGATTTGACATATCGAGGATAGTACCGATGATGTGCAACTTGTGGAGGAGGACTGGACAAATGAACATCAAGGGGAGAATGCCGACTAGGAAGTTCAATGCGTGGTCCAACATGTATGTCTGGCTTGGCGGTCATCTGAAACAAGTCATGGGATGTGGCGGTGGCAATGCTGGATGGCATATTGAAGATAGAATCGATGACAAATGGAATGAGTGTGGAGATGATGTGTCTGGCAGACTGGAGGTAGCACAGCAGATGATGGTCTGGCGAATGCTGATGATGATAGGCGTGTGTGCAGTGAGTGTCTTTTGTAGTGTAGTAGGCACTGTCTAGTATCATGCTTGTCAACGTGCTGCCAATGAAGCATTTTAAAGTGCTTCCCGTGGTATACCAAACACTTCAGCCTGCCCCACCATCGTCTCTACTGGTCTTAACCACAGAAACCCACCCCCACCTCACCAATCAGACTCAGCACCACAACTTCAGCTGGCCCCACCTGCTGTCACCACAGCTGTTCAGCCTGTAGCAATGGAGGTAGATGCCACTTGTCATCATCAATCTAGTTCTCTTGTCTGCCATAGGTGTGGAAAACTAGGCCACGTCTCTAGAGAATGTCCTCAAGCCTTTGATATTTGTACCATGACTGCAGAAGAGAAAGAGGAATGGATCACCCACTTGGTGTCATCTGCTGATCATAAAGCTGCAAGCCCTATCAAGGAGGATGGTCCAGAGCCTCAGGAAGAAGAAGAGGATTTTGTGTCACACAGCAGGTGAATAGTGTGCCCCTGCTGCCAATTTCCAATCATTTCGCTCCACTGCTGTATAATCAGGTAAATGAGTAATAGACAGATTCAGAACCTGATTCCTCAGCTATGGAAACCAAAATGCTAGACACACAACCCTTAACTCCTTTCCGACCTCTTACTCGCTTCCATCATACAAAATGGGAACGAAACCTTCCTGCACAGTATGTTGTTGCTTCCACCCCAGGCCCAAACTCCCTCTCTCTCCCAGTTGAGGTTCAAACCACAGACACAGCAGAGATCAAGTCAGTTCACGCTCCACTTGACTCCGGTGCCACTGGCTTGTTTATCAACTCGGGATTTGTTAAGGAAAACCACCTCACTGCATGACCACTCTCTCGTCCTATTCCTGTGTATAATGTTGATGGCTCACCCAATGAATCTGGATCTATGACTGAAGTCATTGACCTAATTCTGTGGTACAAAGACCATTCTGAGAGAGCTGTGTTCACTGTTATGCACCTAGGGTGTCAACGTATGATCCTTGGTTACACCTGGCTTTGGGACCACAACCCAGAAGTTGACTGGGAGTCTCAAGAAGTACAGATGACTCGGTGTTCTCCCCAGTGCCATACATGTCGCAACATCATCAAGGAAGAACATCAGAAGGCCCTACGACTGCGCACCTGCCGTATTGGTTCTTGCCCTATTCTCATGCATGATTCAGATGGATCAACAGCTGAAGAAGAACTCCTCCTGAGTCAACAGTATGGGGGTGATTCTGAAATGGCTGAAGGCACATCTGATGAGGCCATAGAAGAGGGTGACCACATTCTAGTCACTATGCTCCCTCCCCAAGCTGAGTTCATTTGTGCTTCTTCAACAACATCCCAATGCCTTGCAGAAGCAGCCTGGTGCAACTCCCAACCTTCAGACACTCTTCCAGACTACCTGTCTGATTACGAAGATGTCTTTGCAAAAGAGTCGTTTGACAAGCTTCCAGAATGCAAACCATGGGATCATGCCATCGAGTTAGAACCCAGAGCCAACCCCAGAGCCTCACCCAAGGTATACCCTTTCTCTCCAGGAGAGCAGGCTGAATTGGACAAATTCCTCGAGGAGAATTTGAGCACAGGACACATCCAAACATCGAAGTCACCAATGGCCTCACCAGTATTCTTTGTCAAAAAGAAAGATGGTGCCCTACGGTTTGTCCAAGACTATCGAGTGCTGAATGCAATGAAAATCAAGAATCACTACCTGCTTCCTTTGATTTCCGACCTTGTCAACAGCCTACAAGGGGCCCACTACTTTACTAAGCTTGATGTTCATTGGGGCTTTAACAATGTCAGAATCAAAGAGGGTGATGAGTGGAAAGCAGCATTCAGGACAAATTGGGGACTATTTGAACCTCTAGTGATGTTCTTTGGCCTCACTAACAGCCCTGCCACTTTCCGGACTATGATGAATGACATCTTCCATGACCTCATTGCTGAAGGTGTCATATGCATTTATCTGGATGACATTCTGATCTTTTCAGAAGATCTAGAAAGTCACCATAAAGTCATATGGAAAGTGGTACAGCATCTCAGAGAACACAAGCTTTATTTGTGTCCTGACAAGTGCGACTTTGACAAGACCAAGATTGAATACCTAGGTCTCATCATCTCTCATGGGAAAGCCCAAATGGATCCTGTCAAGGTCACTTGTGTCGCTGAGTGGCCAACACCTAACAATAAGAAGGAGGTGCAGTCATTCCTTGGTTTTGCCAACTTCTATTGTCAATTCATTGAGAAGTTCTCACACCATGCATGTCCAATGTTTGACCTGCTTCGCAAAGACACTCCTTGGACACGGGGACCCTCACAGCAGGCTGCCTTCAACACTATAAAGAAATTGGTAACATCTGCACCCATCCTTGCATTCCCAGATGACGACCTCCCATATCGTGTTGAAGCAGATAGCTCCGATTTTGCAACTGGTTCTGTTCTTTCCCAACAGTCCAAGGTTGATAACAAGTGGCACCCCATAGCCTTCTTCTCCAAGGGTCTCAGTCCGGTTGAGCACAACTATGAGGTCCATGACAAGGACATGCTGGCCATCATGCATGCCCTTGAAGAATGGCAACACTTCCTTGAGGGGGCGAGACATCATGTCGAGATCTGGACAGACCACAAAAATCTCGAATATTTCCGCACGGCTAAAAAGCTCAACCATCGCCAAGCCCACTGGTCTCTTTATCTGTCTCGGTTTGACTTCAACCTGTACCATTGTCCTGGAAAGACAATGGGGAAGTCAGATGCACTCTCACACCGACCTGATCATGGCACTGGCTCAAATGACAATGATAATTTGGTGCTTCTCCAACCAGAAACTCTCTGTCATCCATGCACTGGAAGGACTGGAGTTTACAGGTGAAGAACATGACATCCTGAAGGACACTTGTAATGCCACCAAGGAGGGAGAGCTAGAGGAGTTGGTTGCATGTGCTGCTAAGGAACTTCACAAGACTACTGGAAAGTCTGTGAAGTCATCAGAGTGGAGTGAGAGGGATGGTACACTTCTGTTCTGTGGAAAGATATATGTCCCTGATCAGCATGACTTACGACATCGAATTGTCTCCCAACATCATGACACTTGTATTGCCAGCCATGCTAGACATTGGAAGACCTTGGAACTTGTCTCTCGGAACTATTGGTGGCCCCCACATGTCTTGCTACATTGGTAGCTACACAAAGGCATGTGACCTGTGTCTGCGCGCACCAAGGCTCAGCATCGATTGCCTGTCAGAGAACTACACCCTCTGGAGGTTCCTGAGCAACGTTGGTAGATGATCAGTGTCAACTTCATTGTTGAACTCCCTGAGTCACATGGGTACAATGCTGTGATGGTTGTTGTGGATTCCTTATCCAAACATTCTCACTTCATCCCCACCTTGACCACAATTACAACATTGGGAGCCTCTTGTCTCTTTAGGGATCATGTTTGGAGACACCATGGCCTACCCCCTCTGTGTGGTTTCAGACCAGTTTGTCAGTGAGTTGAGTTGACTCATGAGCTATACAGACTTCTGGGTATCGAGGTGGCCGCCTCCACTGCATACCACCCACAGACTGATGGATAGACAGAACGTGTCAACCAAGAGCTGGAGCAATACCTCCGCCTATTCGTGAACGAGCGGCAGGACGACTGGGATGACCTCCTACCCCTTGCAGAGTTCCAGTACAACAACCATGTCCACTCATCCACAAAAGAGACTCCCTTCATGCTTGACTCTGGTCATCACCCACGCATGGGCTTCGAACCTCACCAGCAGCCATCTAGAAGAGAAGCTGTGAATGAGTTCAAACAATGAATGGCTGACTCCCTGTCTGAAGCCTGAGCTGCCCTTGAAAAGGCAAAAGAGGATATGGCTCGATACTATAATTGTCATCGTGAGCCAGCCCCTACCTTTGTTCCTAGTGACAAAGTCTTCCTAGATGCAAGTGACATTAGCACCACTCGCCCCTCTAAGAAATTGTCACATTGGAATCTAGGCCCATTCCTAGTGGAACACAAGGTCGGCTCCAATGCCTACCGTCTTTGACTCCCCAAGTCTATGAGTCGCCTCCACCCTGTCTTCCCTGTGGTGAAGCTCCTCCCAGCCCCTCCAGACCCCATTTATGGTTGGAAGGCTCAACCCCCACCTCCCCCAGCCCTTGTAGGGGAAGATGAGCATTTTGAGGTTGAACAGGTTTTGGACAGTCAATTCCGCTGTGGGAAACTCCAATACAAGGTCAGGTGGAAGGGTTATGGGTATGAGCATGATGAATGGATTCCTGAGACAGATTTAGCAGCCCCAGACCTCATTGCCGACTTCCACCTCCTCCATCCTGGTGCCCCTTGTTGCATTCGTGCTGCTGATTTCAACACCTTCCATCAAAAAGCACCTGTCCCTCCAGTAGGTCTCAGTGTGTCAGGACGTCACACTCTAGAAGGGGGGTGATGTAAGGGGAACCCCATTTCATGTGGTTCTACACTTCACTATTATCCCTTCTTCCTATCTATTCTTCCCCCCTTCTCCCTTCCCCCCATTATCTACCTTGCCCCTATCTTTTCGTTCAAGTTCGCTTATTTAAGCGCCCGGTTATGTAACAGAATTGGATTCCAATCCCATTACGTAACTTGGCATCCATTCTCACTCACATAAGTGCTTGCGTTACGTAATGGGATTGGAATCCAATCCCATTATGTAAACACAGTGCATTCGTTCTTCATTTTCCTTTGCATAAGTGCCCGGTTACATAACAGGATTGGATTCCAATCCTGTTATGTAATCACAGTACGTCCCAGTGCTTATTCGCATACTCCTTTAGGTAGTTATCTTGGCAGTGGGAACCTTAGGCTTTTCTCTTCGGATTCCCATCTGCCAGGTGTGTATCCTTGTATGTAGTCTTCTGTGAGCTTATATATCTTCAGATTTCCATCTGCCAGCATTCAGTGTGATATTCCACTTCCCCTGGAGGTTGCCCTTATAGACCATGATTGGGGATGTCAAGGTGAGCATGGCCTCCATGAGGTCTGTTACTTGTATGAGCTTGTGATTAGGGCCAATGTAATTGAGGTCACCAATCTGTCACTTGGGGCTGGAGGTGTGGGCTGCACCGACAATAACTGCAAGGTGATTGTCGTCAGTGTGGTATCTGATTTGGCTAGGTATCACGACGGGGTTACAACAAAAAGATCTTGTACATATGAAGGAGAACTAAGCTCTTTTTCTGTTCAAGAAATGTGGTTTAAGGAAGGCAAAAGAGTGTTGTCTCTTGTTTATTCTCATGTTTAATTAGATGTCATGAATATGTTCTATGGTATGGCAAACACAAATACAATGTTACAATGACACATCGCTTTGCATATGTGATCTTTGGTAACATCATATACATATTATGACAGTCTGGCACTGGTTGACAGTTGTTTCTAAAGAGACAGCTCTGTCTGCATGTCCATCTCCACAAGCCTAGTAGCATGATTATGTAACAGGATTGGAATCCAATCCCATTACGCAATCCAGCTAGGCATGCCACCATATCATGTAATGAGATTGGAATCCAATCCTGTTACATAATCCAGCTAGGCATGACACCTTATTATGTAATGAGATTGGAATCCAATCCCATTCTGTAATATTGTTTCATTTTCACCAAAGATGATGTTTTCAACATCCAATGTTTCCCAGACTAGACACCAGGTGACAACACAAAGATTGTGTTGGCCAGGTGCCCATGATGCATATATGAATTTCACGATTATTGTTGTGCTCTTCTGACCTTACAGCCTGTAGCATTCTCATTCTCATAATAAAAATATCTCAGTGGCTATGCACTCTATAGGAGCCTCATTGACGCTTGAAGAATGCCAGAGGAGTGAGTACAAAGCAGCACAAATAAAATGCAAGTTCTGAAAGAAGCAGGATGTGGGGTATTCTGGCTGAACTGCTTACTCTGTGGGTAGGGTTGTTGTTGTATAGATGGGGGCTGGGAGAATCGAGACAGGTGGAAAAATTGAATGTGTCATGTCACATATTTAATGCATCTAATGTAGATATCACTATACAGGGTTACATGTGTGGACTTCCCTTTCATGCTTCTATTTATCTGTATCATGCATCAACTGGCAGCAAGGTTGTGGGTAACACAGGTGATTGACTGAGCAGGACCTGCAAAGTACAAGAGGCCTCCATGAACAAGAGTGCATCAAGAACAATTAAGCTGACAGTGAGATATCTACTTAACTCATTAATGTGCATAGTTTTAGCGACCCAGATCTTTGAAGGTGGCCCACGGCAAGACACAAGTCCACCAAAATTATGTAACAGGATTGGATTCCAATCCCATTATGTAATAATCTGGTGTTTACCTATATTTGCTCCAAACAACACCAGCTGCATACACGTGATAATCACGTGCAGCATTCGGCATGGCTTCGGTTCACCTTGGTTCATGAGACGAGCTGGTTTCAATCTCAATGACTGCAAGAATGATGTACCTAAAATTCCTCTTCATAATATAATCATTTAGATATATATCAACCAAGTGAAGGAAAATAACCATTGGAGCTATTTGGAGAATGTGTAGCCAGCATGAAAAATACAACTTAGTTATGGAAACCACACCCCAGACATTTTCTGCAAGAAAAAACAGGACCGATATACTTCAATAGAATCATACCTGCTGAGTGGAGCTGTGGCCTGCTTCCTGCTAGTCATCTTTGTTAAGCACCTCTTGATGCTTATCTTCTAACAATTTTTTCCACTGAATTTTGGTCTTGGAATCTACCACCCCTTGCAACAGGGGTGACACAAGTGAGCCCAATATGGATTTCACAGGGTCTCCCAAACACCATCCTGCATTTTCCATGACGAATTGCTGCATATGCCACTGGCACGCATCCATCTCTGCATGGGGAAATGAGGGGCAGAAGGAGGGACTTGGGGAGGCAGGGGTGGAACCATGACCATGCCCACAACCACATGACACCACCCATCAGCCCATAACATGATGAGGCTTAATTACACAGCGGAATTATGTGCTGCCAGGGGCATGGGTCCATCTACACCAGTTTGGATAGTCCTGCCAAACTATCGGCACCAGCATGTACATAATTTCTAAACTATGCTCTCAAACTGCCTTGAAACCATGTGTGAAAAGGGGGGATATCACAGTGTGAGATGGTTTTGTGTATTTTTTTCTGTGGATTCACCATGATTCTAAATGAGTGTCAAAACTGCATC